>JBBPBS010001017.1:15621190-15643629 GCA_037974835.1 Cicer judaicum
TAAGTTTTTTAGTAAATAATATATGTTTCGAAAATCTTTTTTTTTGAGTTTTTTTTAAATACTTTATGTATCAAAAAAACTTATAAAAGTGTACCGAAAAACTTATAAAAAGTTTTTCAAAAATATTTTGTGTACTAAAATTCTTCTATATAGTTTTTCAAAAATTATTAAAATATTTTTATCTATCAATTTTTTTTAACTGTCTCCAAGAATGATAAAAACAAAAATAAAGATATTTTTGACATTTTTAATATTTTTCATAAATTTATGAGGGTATAAGTATAAAAATAGAAATACATGACAAATTTTTCTAGTGAAGGACGTGTTACATTACCATTTCACTTTGTGTCCATACACAACTAATCAAACACTTTTTCAAAATCAAAAATATATTTGCCAACAAGTGTGAATACTAATATTTCAATTAATTAAAATATATTTAGATGGTTATAATTGTGAATACATTTTTTTTTATTACGCACCAACCAATAATCAAACTCTTGATTAAAGCCAACTAATAATTGAACTTTTTAAAAAATCTCTCGCTTGTGTCCGATAAAGATTGGATCAATCTTTTACTACTATAAAGATTGAGAATAAGACAATAAACTAGATCATTATGTTATAAAAAAGATATTTTAAATTATTTTTATTACTAATTTTGTAGATAGTATTTTATCATATTTTAAATTATATATTTGAATTTCTTAAACCCTCTCATTGAATTTATTTTTTCTATATACACAATTTTAAAAAATTAATTAAAACTACTACAGTTATTAGAAACAACTAAATTTAGGACATAAGGATAGGGCTTATCTTCTTTAATTTAAAACCCCGTATAATATAACTATTCAACAATAATAAAATAAAATAAAAAATTTGTAAAGACTTTCGATGCCAAAATTTTCACGTTGACAAGGAAGAACACAAAACAAATTAAAATAAAATAAGTGACAGATATAGGCATATTGCAGAGGTCTTGGACTCTTGGTTGCAATTCCAATTTTGCAAGTAATCGATACCCTTACACCAAGTCGGCAAGGAGAAAACATGCTGCTAACCTTAAAAACTCAGCACATTCTTTTCACTTTTCCATTCACAATTAAAGGCACTCTTTTCCTCTCGTGGATAAGATCTTAAGAATATCTTAGACAAAGATGGGACCCACATATCCTATTATTAATTAAATATTAAATGTATTTTTAATTCAGAAATGTTGGATTTAATTCTCTCCTGCTTTTTCCTTTTAACTAAATCCTTTAAATGGTACTACCTTTACAATACTAGCTTTATGTTATTATTTGTTTATAAAACTGTTATTTACTTTTATAATTTACTTAAATTTATACATTATATAAATATCGATATTGTGAAAGTTACGTGACATTTTTTTTAATTTAAATTTTAGAAAAATGAATAAATAATAATAAAATACTTAGAAACTTAGTTGGAAAAAATATATTAAAAACTAGATTAAATATCAATTACTAAGTACAATTTAGCCTAAATTAAACAATATCTTCAACACATTGTGTTCTAAAACCGATAACGACCCATTATCTCTCCTTAGAACCATTCTCTGTTGAATCTGCTCTATTCTATTATCTGGGGTACGATTTTCATTGATCCCAACATTGCAAAATTTGATTTTTGAGAACTTGGGTTTCGTCTATAAGCTTCAATTCATTCTGGGTGTGAGTCAAAAAACTTTTTTTTTTCTGTTTGCTTTATTATTTCCACATAATAATTATAATCAAAATTTGATTTTTAATTTTGGGGCAAAAGCTAAAGCCACAAGATATTTTGTTGTGGTGAGTAAGGTTTGCTTTTAAATAATGTATTTTCAATTTGTGTTGTTGAGTTGAATTTTGCATCAAACACATCATTAATAGTAGTGACGGTTTTTTGTCGTGTTTCGCCGGCTGTTTTGTCAAAATCTATATACAAAGGATGACAGATTCATTTTCTTGCTTTGCAATTTCCAATTTTTATTTCTTCTGCTGATTAAAAAAATTTGTTCTTTTTACTTTTGCATAATTTATGTGATTTTCTGTTCTGCGAAAATATAATTTGTATTAATCAGATTAAAGAGAAGTTTCTGCAGATTTATCCGTCGATTAGATGATATGTTCGAGGAGTTTCTAGATTCATCTCCTTCTCTCCCTTCTTATCCTCTTTTTGTCTGTTTTTTCAGGTCTGTTAACTGTTTCATTCTCTACTACTAATCTATATTATTCACTTTTTGCTTTAATTCTTAAATTTCTTTGGCTTGTCATTTTATATATTTTTTTATTTTATTTTATTTTATTTTGGTTTATTGAATCCAATTCGTTGTTTGTATTTTTTTTTTTTATAATCTGATTGAGTGAGGATGAGTTTGAATCTCCCCAAAAAGTGTCTTGATTTGAGTTGAACTTGGCTTGTTTTTTTGTAGCTATGAGCTTTACTTAGTTCCTATATTCATACTTATTTATGTATTGTTCTTTTACTTTGTTTCATTCATAGATCTATTTGAGCTCTTAAATTAGTGTGGATTATTATCTTTTTGTTAAATTTTATGTAATCCCCTTCCCCTTTTTGATGGTTGCCTTTGTTTAGTTCTTTACATAATTAATTTTTCTTCTGTAAATTGAGCTGACTTAACTTTGTTCCTGCAGGCTTAACTTAATTTCAGTGGATTATTAGTGTTGGTACAAGTCATTAGTCTAATTGAAATGAAAGAAATTTGAATGAGACGAAAAATCTATGGAAAATTCTTATAAGATTAATGGAAATGCACCAACTGATAATGGATACTCTATTTCTAGGCACTCACACTCTTATCAACCTTCCATGAAAGGTTCATTACCTTGGCTAGACATAAGGGTTTTTTATGTAAGAGTTTGCAAGTGTGAGCTTGATAATTCCACTCCTGAGGTACTCACACTTAACCATGTTCCTTTAAATTCCGATACCCTTCTCGAAGTTAATGGTGTTCGTACTAGTATATATTCCGACGGGATTTCGACAATTCTCAAAAGGGATAGGGTAGATAGAAAATCAGAAGAAGTTACATATGTAAGCACCAATAGCATAAGGATGAGTGGTAGTGTGAAGTTTGAGGTGTTTGATAAAGATAATCTACTTCTTTTCGGGGATTTAGAATTATGTAACAGCAACGGTGTTGTTAACGAATCGAGTTATAATGGACAAAGTTGGAGCATCAACTGTGAGTCAAACATTAATCCAGGCACAAAGTTCCTTAAGGAGAAGCAATTGCTGTTGCCGGATTCCACTCTTCCGACAGTTGAGGTCTACATTGCGGGTTCCTTCTTTGGTACTCCGATCATTTTAACAAAGACGTTGCATCTTAGTTCTCAGAAAAGACACGCAAGGAAAGGAGCGTTGAATGCAATTCCAGAGAATGAAGCAAATGAAAATGGGAAGGATCCTTCTTCTGCGCTCGCGGCGTTGCAGGTAATTAGTGCTTGTTAAATTACATTATTGGCTTTGTTTCTTAAATTCTACTTTTTAGCTATGTCAATTCATCAGCTTAGCTAACTTTATGCTTGCTTTTGCCTTGTCTGAACTTTGTTTTTACTGGCATAATGCTCTCCCATTGATTCATTTGAAACATCAGATGATTTAACAGTTATAAGCATTTGTATCTAATTGATGATGGACCTAGTAGACGTGTAGCACTTACACTTCAGATTGGAGGTGTGTCGGTGTCTGACACGTGTCACCATCTAACACCGACACATGCAGAATTACATTCAATTTCTTCCATTTTCAAATTATTATCAGTGTCAACATGTTAGTGACAGTATCGTATTTGATGTCCATGTTTGTTCTAGTGCTTCAGAGTTAGTAGGAGATTGAACATAATAAAATTATTACATAACTTCAAATTACCGTTGCTCACTTTCTGAGGTTTTGTTTTCTTTCTTTTGTCAACTTTTTCTTGGTCAAATCTGTATTGTGTTTGAGTAATAGCTGTCAAGAAAGAGATATCATTCGTGTCTCCAGTCCTTCATGTTCAGGCTGCAAATTAACATCTCGTACACCCCGAGTGTCGAAATTAGTTCCCTTGGCAAGATGTGGAAAATTTATAACCAAACCAATTGGATTTTGAAGAAGATCCCTTTTCCCAACAAACTAGAGATAATCCTTCTAAATATTTATATATGCCAATGCTGCAGGCCCCAGATTACATGTACGACAAACACGAAGACGAGGACTATCACGGTCTATACACAAGTACAGCATACGCTGATGGAGAAGACGGAGAACTGTCATGGTTTAATGCTGGTGTTAGGGTTGGTGTTGGTATCGGACTCAGTGTTTGTCTTGGAATCGGCATTGGAGTTGGCCTGCTCGTTAAAACGTACCAAGGTGCGACTGGCCAGTTTAGAAGACGGCTATTATAATCGACTCGAGCTCTCTTCATTTTGTCTATCTCCCGCTTGATCCAAAGAAAACTAACCTTAGTTTTGTCCATCTCCCCCAATCTCCTTCTTGGTCCAAAGACAACATGTTAATGTTTTGTCCATTGAGTGCAGGATATACATATATATAATTTTGGCTTGTTTGTTGTATGTAATATAGATAATTTTTTGGGCCATTATCTACCAGTTATGATGTCTGAGTGGAGCATGAAGAAGTTTTATTTTCCCATATATTGAGGTGGTAATAATATGATTTAAGGAAGTTTAGTACTTTATTCTTGATTTTCCCAATGGTCATAAATTCATAATAATAATCCAGCTTTTAATAATGCAGGGAGAAACTGGTATCCCCATAAAAGATGTTTCATTTACATCATATTATTTATGCGGTAGTACATGTACACTATCTTGTATAGTAGAAAATTAGTTTAGTTTTGATCTTCCTTGTGATCATAATTAATCTTATTTATAAAGCAAGGGGTCTCAGGATAATGATTTGTTTTGGTTACTGTGGCTTTTCACAGGCAAAAATGTATTATTTACTACATCATGTTTTCTTTTTACACTTGTACTAGTACTTTTACAGTTTAAGAAGAAAAAGGAAAGGATATTTTAGCATCCAAATGAGGTGTTGGAATGTGGAAATAGTTCTATTTCACTTTCACTTGCATTTGAGGTGGGGGTGGCATGAATATCTCTACACAACTACAATATTTGCTTTGGCGTCAATCCTTCAGAATCTAAATCTAAGGGAATAAACTCTAGTAATTTAGTCTTCAATTGAGAGATAAATTAAATCTAATCAAATATTACTGTGGAAATAGTTTTTCTTCATTTTTCTTTGACAAGTTGAGATGAAATTAATACATGATAAGTTTTTAAAATTGATTTTGTTTCTCAACTTCAATTTTATTATAATTAATAAAATAGCTTTTGCTTTGAATAAAAATAATTATGTTCTATCACAAAAGAAAGTGTGAATTATTGTAGAGTAGAATGTTTAAATATAAATCAATTTGCTTGAATTTCATTTTAGCTAATACAATTAAGTTCATTTAAAATTATATTTGATACTTTCCTCCAAATACCACTACTATTATAGTCTTTAGTTGATAGCCTTGAAATATACTCAAGTAATATATATCTAAGCATTTTATTTTAACTACTAAAATAACTCTTTACCCCAATGCAAAACTCTATTGAAAATTAAATTAAGAGTGCTAAAGTAATTCCACAATTCCATAATTAATCCAATTTTGCATGCAGATAAAAAAATTTGTATTATTATAAATTATTATGTATAATACTATAATAGTACATAATAACATTTTATTTTTTCAATATATTCCAAATAAAATAATCCGAATAGTTGGTCTTTTAGATAGTTGATCCTTTAGGAAATGTTTATACTTTTAATTTGGAAAAGTATTGTTTTTCTTCTATTTTTTCATTTTTTTTAAATATGTATTGATTTTAACATGCTAAAATGTTTAAAACGATTATGGAAAACATCTGAACGGAATCATTATAATCTAGGAAAGATAAAATATTAGCTAAATATAATATATTTCTATAAATGATAGAGATAATATTTTGACATTTTTACTCTTTCTGAAAAATGCAGATATTTTTTCAATTTAATAGTCTCTAACATTTTCTTATTATTTTCTTATTACCAAGTAAAATTAAACAAATTGTAAAAAGTAAAGAATACCAAAATACCCTGTAAGTTAACTTTTCACAGGCAAAATGATTAGAAGCTAACTCGCATTCTCCCAGGATTTTCATTCATCAACTAATTTTTATTTGGAAGTTGACTAGGTTTTAAAGCTGCATATGTCTCCAACAAATAAGGTTTGATCGGTTGAGAAGGATGTGATCATGCAATTTATATATTTCATAAGAATACAACGCGCAATGCCAAGACTTAGGATCCCTGTCTTTGTTTTTTTATCATGTGGTGTAAGGCTTGAATTGATACTAGGTGAAAGATGGATATAGTGGGGTCTGCATAATGCAGAACTGTATTGTAAGCTTGGCATGGCTATAATTTACTTGTACTTTGGGTAATGTTTATTATCAATATAATTGTTTTTTTTATATATATAAAAACAATATAAGCATTTAATAAGTATGCAAGTTTAAATTTTAGTCAATCTGAATATATGTGAGTACCTTAATAATTGTAAAGTACGTTAGTAATTTAATGACTGCTCTCACTCTCACGGAATTTGACTCACTTGAAACACATGCAACTAAAACACGCCGACAACCACAGGACAAGGTCTAAGTATCTTGGTTGTTGTTCGTCATCCTAGAAAATAGTTATCTGTACAGTGTTAAACTTCACAACTTTCTAAATAGAGTAAGTATATACATCTCACAATAATTGACAAGGCAGTCAACAAGGGTCCCCCCGATCAGGTATCTGATTGATCGCAGAGAGTATCTAGTTTGAAGGGATTGGCTGCACGTCGGAACCAGGTGTTGAACGCTGTGACCAAGTGAGGACAGTCTTCGACATTTCGGGTAGAAAAGCTGAGGCACTGCTGCAACAATTCTTGAGCATCTGACATGGGCAATGTGGAGATGATTCGCAAAAATGTTTCTTCCAGCTCTAGATATAACGCTTTGTTGCTGGCAGGTGAAACATTGTCTTTGCATACAACCAAAACAGGAAGCCAATCTTCTACAAGTTTCCTTCTAACCTGAATTGAGTAGGGAAAAGGTCGTCTTAGCACTTCAACATTGTCTAAGTATGAATACTCGGAATCATATAGCTGATGAATATGCATTGTGCAAGGCATGAAAATGAAACAAATAAAATAAAGTACAGGAAATAGTCTTATCCATCCAACTTGTGTACAATATGGATGGATAAAATCATATCAAATTGGAAAATAGTCATCTTAGGAAATTTAACAAGATATCGCGGAAAGGTGTGCAACTAACATAATTCAAGTTACGCAAGTCACAAACTTGTCTACTTTAGGTTACAGCGAAAGCAAATGAAAAAAACGGATCTGCAAGACACTTTGAATCAAAGTAACTTTTATTGCTTCAATAGATCTCTTTTGAGATCTCTCAAAAGTTAAAACAACCAGGCTATCGGGGCTTTAGTTTTTGTGGAAGGCACCCAAGAAAACAATCAATATTCGTCTATTTTACATTAATTTGCTATTTAAGTAATGCAGTCAAACAAAAGATTCATAATAAAAATATACCAAAATTGCATTCATAGAATGAAACTTTTGAGTAAGCTCGGTGTTCTTAATTACAAATAGCATAAAATAGTGGTTTGTTCAAATTCCGCTATTCTACAGTGTTACGGACTACACCGCAGCTATAATTACTATTTGACAACGTTTAGTAAGTTGTTAATCTTTGATTTTTAGCACAAACATTCATTTTAAAAGAAAAACACTTAAACAAAAATCACTTCATTTTGGTCTAAAACAAAAACAATATCATTCAATATCAATTTTCGACGCATACCCAATTGCATTAGTAAAATCAAAGTAACCTTGGAAGTCTCAGACCAGAAGACCAGGGAAGTGAAAAAATAACTATTTCTAAACAATTCAAACTAATGAACCTCTTCAATTCTACCATTTTGCAATTAGGAAGTTAGAACTTAGGTGTGCTGAATTAAACCATTATTGCAGCTTTTAAGACCTAGTTGCAATTAACTTCAAGCATACACCATACAAGAGCTTCTCAACTGAAATATCTATTAAAGTTGTTAACCTTCATGAAATCCCTTTTAAGTTCATCCCTCCTGAAATACTATTTATAGCTTCTAGCATATACCTTACAAGAGCTTCTCAGCTGAAATATCTATTACGTTCTTGCTCTACATGAAATCTCTTATAAGTTTATTGCTGTTTAAATACAAGTTAGATAAGAAGCTTATCAAACTCCTTAAACTAGCATGGAAGGAATGTATGGTGTTTGACATGACACCAACATTTAGGTAGTTATTACGTTCAATAACTTCAATATTCTGGAGTAATGTTAAATAACTGCTATAGCCATTGGCAGTGCTTTTTGGTGACAGTTGGGAACCATAGCTCCCCCAAAACTTATAATTTATATACTATAATTGTCACATAACTGCTTATATTCATCAATGGTGTAGTGGCTTGGCCATGTTTTGCACCTAGCAAGTCTCAAGATTGACACTGCCCGGTGACATTTTACATGTTTATCAATATATTTTTCGAAAAATAATCCAAAAATAAGTGACAAACAAGACTTGAATCCCTATCATGCAATAGAAATTAGACTCCCAATCATTACACTCTATATGGCTCCCTCAAATATTCAAATAAAGCTGCACTGCTGGCTATAGTGTAGCAAAATTTGAACAAATTGTTATTACTCGACAGTACACTATTTAGTACAAAATAGAAAAAATTGACAACACTAATTTTCTGAAAGGGTCTACATGTTGGTGTTATGTTTGTGCTTCATAGGATATTAATACCATAGGATAGAAAAAAGAAAAGAAAAGGCAAGGTAGAGAGGGTTACCTGGGTCGAAGCCAAAATAGTACCAGCACAGACAGCATGGGCAAGCTTAGAGGTACAACGAAGAATAACAGCAGGAAGACCAGGAACAATATTCCTCCAAGCATCATCACCAAAAGCTCTCTTCAAATCAGCAGTGAAAGGTTCTTGCTCACTCCATTCACGAACCGCCACGTCAGCAACCCTAAGCTCTATCATCCTCTCTACAAGCCACAAAAGATGCTTCCCAATCGTAGAAGCCTTATGAAGATTCAACCTCTCAATAGCTTCCGTTTCTTTATGATTCCCTCTGAAAACAGGACTCGAATAATCCTCCAAAGATTGCTTCACTGTCTTCAAACTCTTCCTAAACGCTTTCTCCAAAACTCGCTTCGCTGTTTCCCTTGAAGACACGTCCCTTAATATCTTCCCTACGAAAGCTTTCACGAACGCTGTGTTACCGTAATTGTTCATCGCCGATGAAATTAAACCTTGCAGCATTTCCTCGCTTGCGTTTTCTCCTACAGGTGAAACCCTAGCTACGAGTTCCTTCGATTCTTCTTCGCTTAGGAATGGAATTAGGTTCACTACTCTGTTTTCTTCTTCCTCTGTCCACGGTACGGCTTCTAGGTAATTCACGCACCACCGGACGCAATCCTCGAAGAGTAATTCTAGCGCTACGGGGAGTAGATCTAGAGCCGTTGATGCGGTGTCGACCGCGTTTGGGAAATCGTTCGTGTAGAGGAGTTTCAGAACCGTTAGATGGTTTTGGATCGAGCCTGTAGAAGGTGGAACTCCGAGATTGAGGCGGAATAGTTCGTGACCGGAGGTGTGTTCCTGTGGTTGTGGTTGAGGGTGGACATTGCCGATCCATCGGTCGGATAAGAGGGCGGAGAAGTATTTGGATCGGCGGATGATTTCTGAGTGGAGGTACACGTGGAGATCGGAGTTTGGCGCCGAGTCGACGGAGACGGAGGAATGAGAGGATTCCGGTGGGGAGGCGACGTCGGTGAAGAGGCGAAGGATAACGTCTGCGGTGGAGGCATCGTTGAAGAAGAGGGAGGAGGTGTCGCCGGCTATGGTGGTCGGAGAGGACCGATGGCGGTTTTGGTTTATATCGAAGAATGAGGAGTTGGCGATTGCGGCGGTGGAGGAATGACGGGTGGTTGTTGTGCGCTGCCTCTTCCTGAGAATGCCGGTGGTGGGAATCATTTCTGGGAGAAGGAACGGAAATATGAGTGAATTGAATAAAATTGGAAGGAAAGGAAATGGAGAAGATTTTTCTCTGTTTCGGAAGAAATACAAATAGATAAGATCAACACCACCGGCGAAAACGGTTTTTTTCTTTATTTAATGTTTTTTAAGAGTAATTAATTTTAATCTCTCTATTATTATTTATTTATAGAAATGATCTTCATAATTTAAAAATCAACCGTTATTATTTCTACTTTTTATTTTTAAATTAAAAATATTTAATATATTTTTAATAATGTGACGAACAATTTTATAATATAGAATTATATAAATATATTTATTTATTTATATTTTATTAATTAAATTAAAAATATAAAAAAAATTCTAAAATTTAAATTTAAATTTTTATTTCATTTTATTTTAATTTTATAGGTGTTAATTATTCTAATTATCATATGTCACTTATTTAAAATATTTCATATTATTATTTTTTAATTAAAAAATCATAATAAATAACTAAAATTGTCGACTTTTAAAATAAAAATGTCAATTTCGTGAATCAGTAAAAATAAAGAGACTAAAATTACAATTATATTTATTTTTCAATTAATTTTTGTCTTTTTATTTGTTTATTTGACACATAATTTTCAAACAATTTCTTACATTACAAATTTTCAATTAGATTAGTTTTTTTAGATAGTTTTAAAAATTAAATTGACTGATATTAATAATAGTAAATATAAAGAATTATATTTGTATAATTTTTAAAAAAAATTAAGTTATTTTAAAAAATAAATTGTTACTTCATATTTGACTAACACGAAAACATTGTCTTTGGGGGTTTACAAATGAAGTTAGAAGTTGGATTCAGTTCGTTTTACATCGAGTTCAATCAAAGAGAGTGAACTCGAGTGCTAAAATGTGAGACTCAGTCAAATCGGATGAGCAAAGTAAATGAGAAAAACCATCACTCTTATCCTAAGATAGTGAGGAAAGTTATGCAAAAAAAAAAGGAAACATTATGGATCTTAACTATATAAGGAGAAGGAAACAAAGACAAAAATCTAAGTCATTCATTCAGTAGATATATATTAAACACCCTGTGAACTTGATCACAATTAAATCGATGGCAAACCCTTAAACTTTTAGCAAGAACATTTTACATCTACCATGGATTTATGGCAACAACAAAAAAAAAATCTCAACCACACACGTTTTTCAAATCCAGTCAAAGTTTGTCGATAGAGTTCTATAATCCATAACCTCAATCTTCAAGACTAAAGATTTATTCTCAAAGAAAGTGGTTTTTAAGAGCGCCTATAATGGTGGTTCTTCCCAAATCATTCACAACAAAAAGTGTGTCTTTCAATGGTTTCACACTTGTTTGGTAATGCTTTCAGAGCAAATAAACACACGTTAAATATGAAGTTACTAGTTGTAACTTTAGGTTCGATGTGAGTGCTCATATGATATCTGAAGTTTCCAAAAATAGCTTTCACCAGTGAAAATAATCTAGGTGGTAAACTGAACTATTCAAAGTTGTGTCATTAAGCAATAGTCTTTCATTTACTTTTATCTTTTTTCGCTTGTTTTTGGTGTTGGACAACTCAATATTTTAAGTTAAAATAAAACTAAAGATAAACAAATATTAATATGTGAAGCAAGTTATGGGACCTATTATGAGTTCTTAAGAGTTGCATCATTAGAGTAAAATTTGAATTAGTTGTTTCAAAGCGTGTAGTTCACTTAAGTCACTCATCTTTGTGTCTAAGATAAACAAATCTGCATCTTGGGTATTGATATTGGATATCATTCTCACCTTTGTACTAATGTGCAAGAACTAAGAAGGAGTATGACATTGGCTAAAGATGAAGTCGACCTACGAGTTGCAAATGGAGCAAATGTTGTTGCATTAGATGTAAGAACTTATGTTTTGACTTTTCCTTATAAGCTTATTTTAGAACTTAATAATTGTTATTTTGTTTCGGCCATTTGCAGAAACATTATTATATTTCTTGTTTGGACAAACAAGGTTTTAATATTATTATTGAAAATAAAAGTTGTTTAATTTATTTAGATGATGTGTTTTATGCAAGTACGTGTCTATTTGTAATGGATTTTATGTTCTACATTTAGATATGCTCATTTACAACATAAATGTGAAAAAGGTTAAATCAAATTATTTGAACCATACATACCTTTCACATTACCGTTTATGCCATATAGGCGATAACGCATATCCAACATACATAAAGAAGGATACTTGGATTCATTTGATCATAAATCATTTGAAGTGTGTGAATATTGCTTACTTGGAAAGGTGACTAAATTCCTATTTACTAGTCATAATGAAAGGACTAATGATCTTTTGAGATTAGTACATAATGATGTATGTGGCCCACTAGACAAAGTTGCTAGAGGCATTTTTCCTTACTTCGTCACGTTCATTAATGACTTTAGTCGATATGGTTTTGTGTATCAAATGAGACACAAATAAAAAACTTTTGAAAAGTTCAAAAAGTTTAAGAATGAAATGGAAAACCAACTTGGCATGAGTATTAAAGCCCTTTAATCAGATCGTGGTGATGAGTACTTAAGCCAACAATTTGACGACTATCTAAGGGAATGTGGGATTATATCACAACTCACTCCTCTTGGAACCCCTCAATGGAATGGTGTTTCAAAAAAAAGAAACGACACCTTGTTAGACATGGTATGGTAGATGATGAGTCTGTTAGGTTTACATGACTCTTTTTAGGGATATGCCATTCTTAGTACATTTTTCACCCTTAACCATGTTCCATCTAAAGTAGTAGAAAAGACATTATATGAGATATGGACTGATGGAAGGCCAAATATTTATTTTATGAAGATTTGGGGATGTGAGATTCACGTGAAACGTTTGATTTTTGATAGAGTTGGTCCAAGATCTGATAAATGCTTATTTGTGGGGTATCCCAAGGAAACTAAAGGATATTATTTCTATCTTCCCTTTGATGATAAAGTGTTTGTTGGGAGAACTGTCGTATTCCTAAAAAGGGAGTCTATCTCTAAAGGAACTAGTTGGAGTAATATAGAACTTAGATAAGTCCAAAATCCACGACCCTTGCACCACCTGTAATATATCAAGAATAAGAATCACAAGGAGTTATGGGTGATCCTCATATTCATGTATTACATTAACTCGTAGGTCTGAAGACAACACCATCAACCTAAGAGATATGGACTTATTCTGATTCAAGAAGGTGCCGTGTTACTCATGGATTAAGATGAGCCTACAACCTACCAGGAAGCAATGATTGACTAAAAATATCATAAATGGCTTAAAGCCATGCGGTCCAAAATGGAATCAGCTCAATCGGTAGTAAATGTTTTTGTAACAATCTAACCCTTAGCGTTGTTGGTACTGTTAATTGCAACTTTTTTCCCCTTCTTCCACTGTTTAAGACTTTTTAACGCGTATTCTCTATAAACCATCACGTTTTTTGTGATTTTAACAATCGCAATGTTGCCCCCATACTAACTTTAGAGCATTACTTTCTTGGAAACCCTCTTATGAAAATTTGGTAATGATGAATGTGGATGAGAGTGTACATGACATATTGGGTTTGGTGGCTTGTTAGAGACCATGACATATTTTTGAGAGTTTTTATCACAACATTGGTGTGTCTTGCATTACCTAGGCTAAAAGTTTGGGATCCTCTATTGGTTTCGTGAGTGTTGGAACGGATCCACTATTGGTTTCACGTGTGTTGGAATGTTGAACACAAAGAATTAATTTGTTACTCAAATTCACTTTATGTTATTGTGTTAATCAAAGGTGTTTTGAATGTTTCCCACAAGTGTGGTAACATAGTTGTTGTTGTTCAATAGTTGCAACATGGGTGAATGTTTAAGTTGGTGCATACTCTTCGTAATATGAATTGTTGCACATTGTTTTGCCAAAATGAATATCAATTGTAGAGTGAAATTGCTTGTGTTACAAAATACTACTCCCAAATTATTTTTGTCTATTTTCTTGTTGGTATAGAAAATTCTTTAAAAAAGCCTCAATATCTATTTTTATGTGTTATTTTTTTTTCTACTTATTTTCTTTTTCTCTTATTGCCACAAAATATATGCTTCTAAAGCAAATTCGATGTTGAAATTTTTTAAATAAGTAAATTAATGGAGTTGGAAGTGTTACTAGTCATCTTATTAAGAAATGCTAGTAATCAACATTTACTATTAAATAAGAAATTAAATAAGGAACTATAAGTGTGGTAGCTCAAATAGTAAAAAGTACATTAGTTTTAAACTCTAAATAGGTTTATGTGTAGTTACTAAATTTTTTAGAATAAAAAAATAATATAAAATGCATGGAAAAATAATGTATGCATTTATTTCATATTTTTTCATAAAAAAATATATGTTTTTAAATTAAAAATTATTTTTTATTGTTTAAAAATATAAAATTTAACTCACTAATGAGAGAAAATTATGTTACCTTTACTCTTTTTGGAGATTTTAAAATTATCATCCATAGGTATTCACTAAGATTTTCTCCATTATGTTTAACATAGTAACCGTTTTTCTCTTTCGATAAGACTTTGTTATAGATTTTCATCAAGTAAGTTTTCTTCTGCTATTCAATTTCTCTACATCGTATTTTTGTTGTTTATATATCTTTTATTTAAATTATTTTATTTTTATATTATTTATATATTCATAGGTTTATTTATTGCTTTTGATGAATACTTAAGGTACATTAATCAATTTTAAAATGTGTCTAAAAAATAATAATTAGAAAAGTCATGTCTTTTATGATAATTTTGTTGTTTAAAAAATTACTTTTATAAAATTGTATACAAATAAATTAAAATTCATAAAACATGTTTTTAATTATAATTCAAAATCTTTAAAATTTTAAAATTTTTTAATTCAAAATCATTTTTATTTAATCTCAAATAAAAATAAACGCACTCAATATTTTTAATTATAAAACATGTTTGTAAAAGAAAATTGCTTAATAAAAAGGTGAGGCCCATGTTTGAAAATTTGTGGATAAATTATCCACATTTATGTGCATTCCATTGACTATATTAAACTTAAAATTCTTAAAAAAAAAAAAAAAAATCGTACGAGAACCTTATAATAGTAATGAGATGCATTAATTAATTTCAAACGGACCACAATGAAATCATGCAATAATGCAGCCTCCTAATTATCCAACATCGCACACTCTCACAGTCTCCTCCATCAGGACATTTTCATCATTTCCATAATTCCATTATTGCCATACAATCAATCTCTCCCCTCCTCTCTGCATGCGTCACCATTAAGACACAACACTCACCCACCGAGCGAGTGAGAGTGGCAATCCCGTAATTTTATCACGGTCCCACACCTAAGTCCAAACCAGTAAAACAACAACCGAGCCACCTTTCGTTTGTTTCCGTTGAAACACCACTTCCCCTCTTTTTCAAAGCCCCAATAAAACTTTTCTCGAACACAACAATGTAATACACACCCAAAATTCTCACATATATTAATTTCACCAAACCTTAATTTCAAACAACCTTGTAATTCTCACACCAATGTCTGAGTCCACTACCACATCAAATTCTCTCACGAGTTTAAAAGTACTAATTTTAGCAGGAATTTTCCTCATCATCGTAGTGATAATCGGTCTTTTAATTTTCCTATGCTTTCGCGGGAGAATCCAAAGCTGCAAGAAACGGAAGCTGCTACCGAAGCACAGCTCCGGAACCACGCCTCTGGTCTCGAAGGAAATCGCAGTAGTTAAGGAAATTGATCTCACGCGCTCGTCTGAACAACAGACGCGGGTTGAGATTATTGAAGATAATGATCCGAAGAAGGAGGCGGAGATTATGAGGAAAGGTGACGTGTCATGTGGGGTCCACGTGGGGGTGGATGTGGAAGGGTGGGGCCGGTGGTATAGTTTGAAGGAAGTAGAACACGCGACGCGTGGATTTGCGGAGGGGAATGTGATTGGGGAAGGTGGGTATGGGGTGGTGTATAGAGGAGTTTTGCAAGATGGATCTGTCGTGGCAGTAAAGAATCTTCACAATAACAAGTATGTCGTGTTACGTGTCAACACTTTTTCTAATTTAAGACATGATTTTATTCCCCTTCTTTAAAAGTCTTCTTCATGTTTGAAGTTTACACTTCTTGCTGCACTTGTCTTGTTTCTGCAGATGTGCTCGTTTAATTTGTTTCTCTATGTCTTTGTTTTTTTTTTTTTTTTTTTTTTTTTTTTTTTTTTTTTTTTTTTGCTTTTAAAGCAAAGCCGTGAATAGTTTATTTTAGTAACTCACTGAAATTAATCTTTTAAATTTCAAAATACTCAATTTAGTACTTTTATTTTGTTTTAAACAATCAATGATATGTTAACATTGTTAGTTTATTTATTTCAGCTATCAAACTAACTTTACATTCTCTAATTCAGTCTTTTAATTAAATTGAAAAATATAATTGTCAGTGAAAAAATTGAGAGACTAGTTAAGTTGACCGTCCATTATAATTTTTGGGAGGATTACAATGTCTCTTTACTAAGAGTTCAAAGTAAAAGGGAATATTTCATTCAATTTAAATCCCATAAAATGGAAGCATTCAATTTGGGAAAAGTTTATGGTTGTTTATTTTTATTATGCCTTGATATTTTTTTATTTTTTTAGTAAATAGACAAATTAATTATTGAAATTATAAATTTCGATTAAAGTAGTCATTCAATTTATCAATTGACAAAAATATATCACTAAAATTGTAACACATTACTCAAAATAATAGGTTTACATTAACTTCTATCATTAGAGGCTATAACATGACAGGTTAAATGAATATAAGTGATAGGTTAAATTTATGTATTCTATCATTAAAGGCTATAATGTGACGGGTTAAATGAATATAAATGATAGGTTAAATTTATGTTATCATTAGAGGCTATAATGTGACGGGTTAAATGAATATAAGTGATAGGTTAAATTTATGTATTTTATGTCAATTTTAGATCCATCCCCTGTATAATTTTTACTCATAAATTTTATGTGGGATTTAATCTATAATTGCGTTAAGATCTATGTGTAAGACTACAAGTTCATGTGGTGTGTCACTTCATAACTTCTAACAGCATAAGTTACAAAATCTGTGGACTACTTTAACCCATACTCACAATTTCAAATATCAATTTAGATATTCACTCTTATATTTTGTCCTACCTAATGCTACTTTTTATTTACTTTTACTTTTTCCTTAATCTAGTATATTATTCATGTTATTTCATAATTGTTGTTTCAACTTTGTCTCCACACTGGACAACCAAGGTAGCATCTTAATTGTGAGAAAACTTTAATTTAAAAATAGCAAAAATAGTACTTGGGCTTGATGTTAGTTACATAAACTTGATCACTCTGTTTTTAACTTTCATGACTTGCTATTTAGGGAACAACACTAGATAATAATAATAATAATAATAATAATAATAAATAATAATAATATTAATAATAATAATAATATTAATAATAATAATAATATTGTATTACTACTTTCATTAAACTACAATATCTTACCATTAATTGTTACTTGAAAACTTTAATTGTCTTAGCCAAATTGGAAATGTCCATAATAGATCAAGAAGTATTGAAAAAATAATGTGCAACAAGTTTGTTTCATGTTGCAAATATACAAATTTATGTTAATATTCCTGAAATAATGCAAGGCAATATCTTTACTATGGTGTTTTACTGCAAAACCTTTATGTCACTTTCCTATCCTATCGAAAATTAATGCGTGTTATCAATATGACTCTAGGGGTCAAGCTGAGAAGGAGTTTAAGGTGGAGGTTGAAGCCATTGGCAAAGTAAAGCACAAGAATTTGGTTGGTTTAATAGGATATTGTGCAGAAGGTGCTCGAAGGTACTATTTATATGCCTCTTATTCTTTTGACTGGATGATTAAAATGTGGATTTTTTCTAAATTCTTTTATTGGCATTTTTATTGATAATTCAGGATGCTTGTTTATGAATATGTTGAGAACGGAAATTTGGAGCAATGGTTGCACGGTAATGTAGGACCAGTTAGCCCCTTGACATGGGATATTCGAATGAAGATTGTAATTGGAACTGCAAAAGGGTGTGTTAATGTTTATTGAATTTCATGTCTCTTTTATATTAAGACTATATTTTTAGTTATTAAGGTTTCTGTCTATGTCAAGTGTAATGTTTATGTGCTATATTTTCTTTAATCAAAGTTACCATGTTCTATGATTGTTCAATTCATTTCATGAAAATTTTAATGTTTCTACATTATGAAACAGGCTAACCTATTTGCATGAAGGCTTAGAACCAAAAGTTGTGCACCGAGATATAAAATCCAGTAACATCCTTTTGGACAAAAACTGGAATGCCAAAGTTTCAGATTTTGGACTTGCGAAGCTCTTGGGATCTGAAAAAACCCATGTAACCACACGCGTAATGGGGACATTTGGGTAATTAGTTCTTTCTCAAGCATATGCATTTATTTTTAACTTCTATATTCTGTTCGAATTGGTTGGAGTTGGTTATAGACACTTATAAGTTAATTAGTATTAATTGCAAGTTAATTTAGATTTGTTATCTTAGTCAGAATCACTATATAAAGTGTATCTTATATTCATGATATAGAGGTGAAAGATTATTATTCTGAACACTAAAATTCTCCAGGTATGTTTCACCCGAATATGCAAGCACGGGTATGCTTAACGAGCGCAGTGATGTTTATAGCTTTGGAGTTCTACTCATGGAAATAATCACAGGAAGAAGCCCTATTGATTATTCAAGACCACCCGGAGAGGTGATTTTAGTTTTGCCAATATATTATAGCATTTCATGAGCACATTGGAGTCTTATAACCTCTGTACTTTTTTTATGTGCTTCAGATGAATTTGGTTGATTGGTTTAAGGGAATGGTAGCAAGTCGTCGCAGCGATGAACTCGTTGACCCTTTGATCGAAATTCCACCTCCTCCGAGATCTTTGAAGCGAGTTTTACTAGTTTGCCTACGTTGTATAGACTTGGATGTCATAAAGCGACCGAAGATGGGTCAAATTGTTCATATGCTTGAGTCAGATGATTTTCCTTTTCGTTCTGTAAGCTCAATGCTTCAACCACTCTTTCTCTCATAAGTATTATATAGTATAGTCTAAATGAAATATTTTCAATGATGGATCATCTTCCAATGATCATTCATATATAATGGTTATTATAAGTTATATTTGTGGACCAAAATTCATTTAGACTATGTTATATAGTATATACAGACAATACATTTTTGTTAAGCATAGTTTAAATTACCTAAATTTTTATGTTTAACAGGAGCTACGTACAATTAGGGACAAAGATCCTGTGCCATCTCAAGGAGATGTTTCCATCAAAGTTCCATATCCACGAAACCACGCGGCACATGCAGAAAGATCAATGCATAGATGATTGGTTACAAAATTGGGAAAGATTAATGCATAGATTTATATAATTGGTCGTGCAACTAAAGTCATCAAATTATTTGTTCTTATTTTATGATTTTGATTATGTTGTGAACAAGGCATGAGCCATTGTGCATATCTTATACAGTATAGTTACTTTGTTTAGATCTTCACACTATTTGTTGTATTGCTTTATTGTGGAAATTGGGACGTAAGAAGAGGCTTGTAAATATGTATCTATCTATCTATATATCAATTTTATTGGTTTGCATGTTTTGACATATAATTCTACAAAATTACATATAATAAGTATTCAAGAAAGTGGGAAATTGTTTGTTTTTATTATTTGGTTGGACTTGAACCTGTTGAATGGGGAATTCATTCGATTTGAAAACAAATAAAGTGAGTGGAAAACTCAAGAGCTTGAGAGAAAATGATTGAACTGAACCCATCTCATTGTTTAAGAAAATGATCAAATAGAATTGGAGAAAGACTACTCCAATATATATAGAGGTATCCTAAGCTAAGGCAATGCTTACATTTATATCAAAATTTTAATGAAAACAAAATGAATAACAAAACTAACTAATTCAATAACTAACTCTAACTCTCAAAGAACCCTCTCAGCCTCCACAACCTAAAATCAATTATAAATAATTTAATTTTTCTCTCGAGTTCTAGGGTAATTTTCAAAAGGACGACAATCCTACATGTGAATCTTTCTTATCAATTATCTATGTCAAATACAAAACCTTTTCTTTTTGTGTGGGTCATCTCCTTGTAAATTCACAAAAGGATAGCAACATCAACATTTAACAATGATAGCTCTCTCATGTTTGGTATTGAACCCTAAATACGATTCATGATTTTCCTTGGCTCTCATGAGTGATGACTTGTCTTCTAGTGCAAGCATGCTTCATTGCAAGTTGCTCTTGCTGGAGTTCCCAATCAAGTATATATCTTTTTCTAAATTCTATTTGGTAAGGTGATTCTTGATAAAGTGATAAGGTTGTAAGATGATAACATCCGCATTTTCTTAACTTTATTTCAATTAACATTTTAGTTTTTTATTTTTTATTTGATTATTTATTCTAATTTTAAGTGACAATTTAATCTTTTATATTTTAAATATCAACAATGTTATTTTTTTTTTACAAAAGTTCATCAAAATTTTCAAACAAAACCCATAAAATTAATTATCATTTTCAATATAATGCAAATTTTATCAAATACATAACTCAAATATTCAAATATACTCATATTTTTATCTCCAACAATATCAAATCATCAAATAAAGAATAAAAATATGAATTTATAAATTAAAACTACCCACTATATCTTACATGTACATGTTATCGTTAATTGATCAAACTCCGTATATTTGTGTATGAGAACTGCTAATAAAATATATATATATATATATATATATATATATTTAATAATTAGAAAAAAATACAGTTTCAACCGCACCGTTTTCCTTTCACTCAATTTAAAAAAAAAAATCATTTTTCTTTTGACAACTCAGCAATTGCAACTTCTCACTTTTTAAAATTTAAATTTTGAGAATGAGAGTATGATACATAATTTGAAAATGATAGTATGGTACTTAATTTTATTTTTAGTGATAGAATAAAAAAAACCACATTTTTTCCTTCTCTTAACATATATATTAACTAGTAATATATAGAGACAAATTTGGGAGGAAATGAGGAGATACAAAGAGATAAATTTTTTACTTTGTTTAAAATATTGTTTTTGTAGAAAATAAAAAGAAAAATACATATAATTAATATATTTTAAAAAAATTATATTATAAAGAGATGAAAATAATTGAAATTATTTAGTTAAGCCCTCAAAAACCTTTCAAAATCATTCTCCAAATGCAATTATATATTGAGTTAATAACATTGAGTCATGAAAAAAATTAAACTAGTTAGTCGAGTTAGAGGATTATCATTCATTTCATAAAAAATAAATAAATTATCACTCATTTACTTTTTTTTTTCTGGCTTCGTATAATATCTAGTTAGTTGAAAAAACATCCTTGCCCTTTTGAATTTTTTTTTATTTTAAAAAATAATAACTAAGCTAAAGCTAAGGTATACATACCCCAAATTCTATTCGTCCTTTATAAAATTCTCTTTATAAAATTGAGATACTCCTTGATAAAAAAAAAATTCATTACCACTAAATCACTCTACAATTTATTATTAAGGTCTATGACCATCTATTGTTAAAATGAACTAAATAGTTCAATGTTATTTTCAGACTTTTGTTTCAATAAATATAATTGAATGCAAAATTTTAAAAAACAATATCCTATTGAGGATATAAAAAAAGTATGTATAATGATTGTTATTGGTGTTATTTATTTTAATAAAGTGAAGAAAAATCACGAAAAATAACTGCAATATTTGTGACAAGACACCGTTCATAAAAAAATTTAAGAATCTTATTTTTTTAATCTCATATTAATAAGAAGAATACATTTTTAAGATAGATCAACCCTACCTTACCTCATTCTTTAATTTTAATTTTCTCTCATCACTCAATCAATGTTTTATATTATATGATAGCACAAATAATTTTAATAAAATTTGTACAATGTTGTAATTAATTTATACGGTGAAGATTACAATTACAATCCATAACTCAATATTTGTAGTGATTGAAATTGTAAAATCTTTAACACAATAGCAATTATTATATTAAAACTTTTACAGGTGACTCATTTGACCATTTATGTTAAATATTAACAAATAAAAAGAATATATTTTTTTTTTTGATAAATATAAGTTTAATTACGATATAGTAACTCAAGCATCATAATATATTTTACATTTATTAAAA
>JBBPBS010001017.1:15643899-15675337 GCA_037974835.1 Cicer judaicum
TATATATATATATATATAATTATTATAAAATAGAAAATAAATAATTTAAAAATTCAAGTTACAACTAAATCAAAATATAAATGTCAACAAACTAGATTAATTAAACCTTTATTTTATTAAATATTATTAAATGTAATTATTTTTAAAGTCAAATCTTTATTTTTATATTTATAATAAAATAAGTAATCTTTAAAAAATATCACATGTGATCTTTATTTTTATACAATACACATTATTAATTAAGATATCATGACATATGTGCTTACAGTTAAAATCGTCTATAAAATAACTTTTAATATATAAAATAATATTTGTGTACATTTCACCTCTTAAAAGTTATAATCAAAGGAATTATAGAATTTTCCATGTATAAATAAGTTGGTATCATAATTATGTTAATGATTTTTTAATGAGTGAAATAACTTATACAATAACCATTATCATATTATAAAAAAATTATATTTTATTATTTATTTTTTACATGAAATAATAAATATTATTTGGAATTCACCTCTATACACATAATAAGATCCCAATTTTAACTAGAGACATACTGTGAATGTAATAATTTCGACGCGTTTATTACTTTAACCACTGCTTTAAAAGGCTTCTTATGTAAAGAAATATCGAGTATTTATTATCCATAAAAAAGGGGAAGTAAATTCGCGTTTATGAGGAGCTTAGTTACGTAATTGCTCTATCCATTACCATATGCGGATGATCACGACACGTGTGGCACAGTAAAATAAAGTGCTTTTTATTTCTTAGTTTTTCCGCCTCATTTTTTTCTTCTTTTAAAAGAACAAAATAATAAACAAAGAATTAACGGCTTCATAATCTGAAGCGGTACCAGATCTGCGTCATTTCTCTTCACCAGAAAGAAACTGCTTCTGATTCATCATGGATGAGAAGCTCATACAGCGATTAGAATCGGCAGTGTCACGCTTGGAGGCGATATCCACCGGAACCCACTCTGCATCTTCTCCGTCCGACGCTTCCGATGCGGCATTCGATCCATCAGTTGTTGCCTTCGGCGATCTGATTGATCAATATGTCGGTAGGGTTTCTAGTGCTGCCGAGATTATTGGTGGACAGGTTTTGGAGGTTACCAATAGGGTGAAGGAAGCCTTCGCTGCTCAGAAAGAACTTTTGATTAAGCTCAAACACACTCAGGTTCGTCGATCTGATTCTGTTTGTTTTGGTGTGGGATTTACGGATTTGAATTTCATGTCTGACGTTCTGATGAAATCGGTGCATTGCATTTGGTAATATTGCATTGGGCGTGTTAATAGATTTTTATAATATTGCAATTGCGTGTTAATTTTCTTTTTTTGGATAAAGTTGTAGTCTGTTTGTGCTTGATACTTTAGTAATGGTGCTGGAACTGAATCTAATACCGAGTGAACTCAATGTGATGGCATGCTTGGTCTTTTTTTTTTCTTCTGGGAATTATATGGATTGAAATATCTCTGATTGTGTTTGTGGATTATGTGGATTTGCTGCATGTTATACCTTTCATTTTTAAGGACAAAAGACAAAGGTCCATTGTTACGTGAGATTTTTGGATGTAGCATGATTTGGGGAAAGTCAAATGGAGAATCAATTGTGTAGAGCAGGTGAGTGAAAGAGGAATAAAAGAAAAAAAAAATTATTGTCACTTTAGTTGTTAGAAAGAATGGAAATTGGACTATTGTATCATAGGTTTTGATGCTATTGAGGACTTGGGGTTGCCATCTTTCTGGAAGTTATCCTTTTCTTCTTTCATGATTGTGTAATTTTGCTGTTAAATTTGTGTTTCTCTGAATGGATCTACTACGTTATCATTTGGGTTAGTTTGTTGGGGGGAATACGGTTGATAGAGAAATATAATGTAGAAAATTTTGATTTTGAAATTGGGGCTGTGAGGTCATTGTAAGTAAATCCGTAGTGAGGTGTTAAAATAGTACGTAGTGAAATATTGGGGTCCCACTTGGAGGAATTAATATCAGGTATATTTTTGTGAAACTAGGGAGACGGAGATGCTAGAATTGGTTTTCTACCAGAATAAATAACAGAAAATCCTTCTCAGCTGAGAGAATCAACTCTACAGCATTGGATAATTAGCCAAACCTATTTAGTTTAGTTTGAATTTTTTCCCAAATGGCTAATGGATCCACCGCATTTCAAAACAAACATGCACATTGTTGTGTGATAGGACTGCAATACTAGGATTTCTATTAAAAGAAATACGTCGCTGTTTATGGCCAAGAGAAATGTAATTTAATTAGGAGAAAAGAAAGCGGATATAATTGCCCATACTTTAAGTTTTGATGTTCTTTGGAGTATATGTCCTGTTACATCATCATTTATTCTGCAGAAACCTGATCCTGCTGGGCTGGCTGAATTTCTGAAACCATTGAATGAAGTGATCGTGAAAGTTACCTCATTGACAGAAGGAAGGAGATCTGATTTTTTTAATCACTTGAAGGCTGCTGTTGACAGTCTCTCAGCTCTAGCATGGATTGCATTTACTGGGAAGGATTGTGGTAAGTGCACGTTGATTCTTTTATAGGATGAATCTTTATCTTTTGGTGTCTTGTGACTCTTCTGTTTTTTTTCCCCAAGGTATGAGTATGCCCATTGCACATGTGGAAGAAAGTTGGCAAATGGCTGAGTTTTATAGCAACAAGGTATTCTCCATGCATGTTAGGTGCTTGTCGGTTTTTCTTGGTTAACTTTCATGACGGTCCTCTCCCTATAGGATGAAAATATGGAGTTCCATGCAAGTTATGGGTTTTGTTCGTTGACATTTTTATTAACACAACAGTCATATATCCTTGCATCAAAAGAAGTTTCAAATTTACTTCAAAATGCATATGTCTATCCCCTTCTTGAGTTGCGTCTGCTTAATGCATGTCCGAGGAAATATGTGAATGATGATCGACAGCCTTAGTATTCATATGCTTAGAGTCAATAATTGTGATTTTGAAAAGTTGATTTCCAATTTGCTTCTGCTAACTTTTTAAATTACAGAATGCTGTGTGCTGATTTTGCACTAGCATCCTAGACTTTTCCTTGCACTTTCCTTTCTCATGTTGCCTACTATTCAAGGAGTTAAGGATACTGTACTGATCTTTCCTTACTTTTATTGTGATGATCAGGTACTTGTCGAGTACAGAAACAAAGACCCTAATCACGTTGAGTGGGTCAAAGCTCTGAAAGAGTTGTATCTACCTGGTTTGAGGGATTATGTGAAGAGCTTTTATCCTTTAGGCCCTGTATGGAGTCAAACAGGAAAAATAATTGCTCCATCAAAAACTAATGCACCTGCTGCCCCTCCTCCTCCGCCTGCATCTCTCTTTAGCTCTGAATCATCTCAGGCTTCATCTTCTCAGCCAAAAGTGGGGATGTCTGCTGTTTTTCAACAGATTGGTACAGGAAATGTCACAGCAGGTAGCTTATTCTTACTCTTATTTTCTTGATTGAAATATTCGTTATTTATGAAGTATAAACTTAATGTAATAGGTCTGAGAAAGGTTACGGATGATATGAAGACTAAGAATCGCACAGATAGATCTGGAGTTGTTGCCAGTACTGTAAAAGAAAGTCATGCTGGTTCACGTGCAGCTCCTAAAGTTGGACCTCCAAAGTTAGAACTTCAAATGGGCCGCAAGTAAGTTTATATATGTGTTTGTTTGTTTTTTTTTGACAGAAAAATATATTTCATTCATACTAGAATAAGAAAAGTACAATCCTATTTAGTGACTAAGAAAACAAAAAACACGATACACATAAAAATTTCATAAACTAATGAAAAATAACCTAACCAAAACATTAATTCTAACAACCAAGCTAATGTTTTCCAACGGCTAATGGTCAAGAATAACGTGAGATCCATTGTTTTTAATGTCATCCATCGTCGGAAAAAATATTTGCTGGTGTTTGCTTATATCGACTATAGGTGGTTTATGATATGACTAATCCAACGACGTGTTGACAAGTCCTTTGTAAGGCTGAAAGAGTGTTGAATTTGGTGGTAGTCTCCTTAAGCCCCTTACTCAAAATAGGGTACCGACAAAATGATTCATTTGCCACTGTAAACACCGCACCAACATGGGAAAACAAAAACGCTATACCACGATGAAGAATAAATCAACATCGCACTCAGATGACAAAATCATAAGTAAAACATGAAAATAGAAGTAAATATGTGTGGAAAACTACTTATTTAAATAAAAAGAGAGAATAAAATTACTTGGAGGGGTGATTTCGGATTAAAAAATGACCCTAAATCACCCCTCTAATGGAGGAAGAGGAAGAAGAACCTAGGTTAATTTTTTTAGGAGGTGGTGGCCCTGCTAAGTGCTTCAGCTTCGTGTTTGTTCTTTAGTTGCTATAATGTGCATTAATGCAACATCAACATTTTCACTATTTTGCCTTCTTAACCTAATTATTTGCTGCTGCTGTAGGTGGGTTGTTGAGAATCAAATTGATCAGAAAAGCTTGGTCATTGAAGATTGTGATGCAAAGCAGTCTGTATATATTTATGGATGTAAAAACTCTGTGTTGCAGGTTCAAGGTAGTCATAATTATATTTAGTGCTTCTTTCTGTTCTTTTCCTATTTGCTACCCAACTTATCACTTGGTGAAAAGGCTGCAAGTGTCCAAATCACTTCTAAACAATTTTTTGCAGGCAAGGTCAACAATATAACTATTGACAATTGCAGAAAGATGGGAGTTGTATTTAAGGTTCGTGAGATATGATAATTAGAGATTTTATAATATTAGATAATGAAATCATTCTTGAAGAGGAAAATGCCAATTCATTTGTCGGTTTTATAATGTAGGATGTTGTTGCAGCTTGTGAGATTGTAAACAGTAATGGAGTTGAGGTTCAATGCCAGGTACCCTGGATCCTTCTTCCTCTTCTTTTTCGATTCACAACAATTCCTGGGCATGTCCGATTCAGTGTTCTATTATTTTTCCCAATATTTTGCTAGCTGTGCTGATATTGCTAATGTTATAACTGATGAGGTGAAAAAGACAAGGGTTTAATAATAATACATACTACATGCATATGATTTACCTGAAATTATGTTTGTTTTCCCAAATAATAGGGTTCGGCTCCTACAATTTCAGTGGACAACACTTCTGGCTGCCAGATTTATCTGAGCAAAGACTCTTTAGAAACATCCATATCTACAGCAAAGTCAAGTGAGATCAATGTATTGGTTCCTGGCACTGTGTCTGATGGTGATTGGGTATGTTTTCACGCTCCGTTTATATATTTGATACTGCAAGGTCTGCTTTTATTGTTGTTTGTATTCTATAATCTACTAATCGCAAGTTTGGCTCCTCGTCATCTAAATATTAATGCATTCAATTTCAATAGAGGCTTGTCTCTTCCCCTAATTTCTTGAAGGCAAATTTGATGTCTTAACCATTGAATATTGTAAAATTCTTGTTTTGCTGTTAATGATTTTTTTATGCAACTTAGAAGTCTTGCTTCCCACCTCAATCTGTGCTGTGTGCAATATATATTTCCTTATTTAGCATACTATAACCCACACAGCAGTGGATGGGATCCATCTGCATTTACAATCTTATTTAGATCAGTTTAAAATTACATGTGGCTTACTGGCTCAGTTTTGGTAAGAAATTAGTGAAATAATGCAGTTAAGTGATAAACATTCTCGATTTCAACTGCGTCTTGTTTCAGGTGGAGCATTCTTTGCCACAACAGTACAATCATTTATTCAAGGATGGCCGTTTCGAAACAACTCCAGCTTCTCACTCTGGAGGTTAAATGTATCGGCAGTGACAGTTCCTTATCATTTTTACATCATCTTATTCCTTGGATTGCTATGGGAGTGGCTTCAATTCCTTGTTTCTCTGAATCATTTACAAATACAAATCATATATATATTTGTTTACCACATTCTTGCTTGGTTGCCCGTGCTTGTGATTTTTCCGATGGCTTATGGAAACATCCTAAGCCTCAGAGTTTGCTTCTGCTTGAGCTTTTTTTTGTTGTTCGATGCATTATGCAATTGAATTATTAGCTTTCAGAGGACCCATACATTTGTCTCGATATCTTGGTTTGATTCTCAAAGTTTTGCATATTTTTGAGGACAGAACAATGATGTACTTTTAATGCATTCTGAAAATCTTGAGTCTTTTGAATAGATTTATATCCCCAGTTTCTAATTAGAAAATGATGAGTTGATGGATGCTCTTGGCTTCTGCCAACATGTTAATCAATATCTCGAACATATAGCAACATCATAGCAACATCAAAACTCAATTTTTAATTATAGTTTAGCTTTAACTATCGCTTGTTACTGTTCTCAAGTTCGTTGGAACGTTGTATTTTTAACTTTTATGCGAGTGCACTCCCTTGTAGATTTGGTGATTCTTACTCAAACGCATCCTCCATCTTATACTATACAATTTGGATTTTGGCATTTTGCAATACAGTTCATCTTTAGACTATTACTGTTTGGTAAAAGCAACAAGTTACCTTATAACTTATTTAACTTAACTAGTTTGAAAGTTTGTTTGACAAAAATGAGGTGATTGCTAAACAATTTTATGTCAGTAGCTTATAGTTTCTATATTACTTTGACTCTACTTTTTATCAATCTAAAAGATACCAGACCAGCTAAGGTCTCAGTCTAACATTTCCAAATGCTCCGGTCGAAAAACTGTACGTAGTTGCTTAAGATATAGCTCCCAAGTGACAAAGGAATGATCTAAAGAAGCTTCACTTTTTGCCAATCAGTGCAAACATTTCCTTTGCGATTAACATGGTGAAAACACAAAATCCAGGGATAAGTAAGGAAGACTCGAATGCAGTTGATTAGTGTTGCATGATAAGGATGAGGTGTACACCCTAAGAACCTATGCCAATGCAGATTTGGTGTAGATTCATATAATGGAGCTACAACATATTCCAACAAGCTGAGCATCTAAGTTCTAAGTTTGTTATTAGAAATGGACTTTTTAACACACATTTATGGATACAACTTCATAAGTTAAAATAAAAGTGTAGTCAAATTTATGTGGGGTCACCATCAAAATGGTACCATTTGTATTGATTCATGAAAGTTTATTTGTAATTTGAGGAATGCTTTTAGTCATTGCATGCAATTACTTGCCAGAAAGGTTATTGTGTGTCGTGGTTGAAAGTTGTTATAAATGAAAGTATTAAGAGAATGTATTAGGTCAGGAATTTATCTGTCTAAAGATGATACTTTTCTTAACGCAATTTATGACATATTAATCTGTTTAAGGCTTTGACCTAGGTATCTTAGTTTGAACATTCTACTCAAAGAAGAATGTGATGTTGCACTCATTTTGATAATTTTTTATGTTTTGAGTTAGTCTGTCATGCATTATGTTCTAATGCATTCATATATTTGTCAAACAATGAATCTTTTCTATAAACAATGGTTCTACTTACATTGAGATGTTCACTAAATTAAACATAATGAAAAAATATACTTGCATTCTGATTGGTGACATCTCACATGAGTAACTTTATCCAATATTTTCATACTTCTTAGTGTATGTTTGTTTGATTTTACCGTAGAAACCATGGAACACAGTGCCACCTTGAGAAGTTGTGTCTCTTAGCATAAAAAAGAAAAGTATCAAGGAATAACACCTTGAGAAGCTATCTCACCATGCAATTGTGTTTTTGAATGATCCCAAACACACACTTACACTTAGTTGGCTGTGGAAAAGAAAAGAAAGATGATAAAATATGAGGTGATTTTTTCATCAAAAAATAACATGAATCTTAAATGATTTGGTTGAAGAGGAAACAATAGTAAAGAAAACTAAGATATTTTTATTCTCTGAATTGAAATTAGATTTAGACTCGCGCAAGGTGCAGGTGAATTTATAATTTTAAAATTTTCATAAAAAATATAATATTATGCATACAATTAGACAATAATGCAGTTAGTTGTTTTGTTTCAACTTGTATTGTCTAATTCGAGTCATGTATTTAAAGCCTTGCAATTTTTTCTTTCGATGGATTGAAGAGTGTAAATGTTTATAGATTATCTTCGACCTTAATTTTAAAACAATGTAAAATTACTTTGATGTATTAAAATAAGTATCATAGAAAGCAAAAATTGATTAGAAATATGTGTTAGAGGTTTTTTTTTTCTTAATATCGAAGAAATTTAATATTTGAAAGAAATTACAAATATATTTTAGTATATATCTATACAAAATAAATTTAATATTTCGAGAGAGCACATATATTGTCCTTTAAGTTCATAGCTATGATAGTATTATAACAAAATAGAAAATGATGTGATAAAAAAATATAATTCAAATCTAAAGAATTTAATATTTTAATACTGAATTATACTAAATTATATTCCTATGTATTTTGAATATTAATTTAGTTATTTAATAAATTATGTAAGATGAAATTGTATATAAAAATGAAATATAATTAATTACTTGTAAAGTATAATTATAAAATATATTTTTATAAAGTTCACTAAAAATAGTTCTTTTCATTAAAAACGTTTTTTTTTCTAGATGATACTATGTAATACTTAGTTGGAGAAAATTATAAAAAAAAAATTATGTCAAAGTCCAACCGGAAACAATTTCAACCTACAACAATTGATCCTAAACATGTCAAAACTTAAATTGAATTAAAATTCAAAAATCTAAACTTAAATAGAAGTAAAACATGAGCATAGAAACAACACAAAATAGATGTAATCAAATACAAACTTGTTGACAATCCATCTAACATAAATTTCAACACAAAATAGATGTAATCAAATACAAACTTGTTGACAATCCATCTAACATAAATTTCAATAAAAAGTTGCATAGGAATCTAAACATATTTGTCATCACCTTCCAATCTCAAAAAACGCTTTTAAAAAACTCAATATTTTGTGAAAGTATTTTAATATATTATAATATATATTTACAAACTAAAAAGCAATAATAAGATAAGAAGAAGAAAGAAAATTGTGTATATCAAAATGACTTATTTACCCCTTTCCTTTCTTCATTCCATATAGGCCATTATTACACAGTTTATCTCCAAGAGAAAAAAGTATAAAATATACACCATAGAGTAGTGATGTGAATTAGTTTCGGTTTCCCCTTCCAAGTTCCTTACATAATAAACAACATCTATTTCAAAGTTTGAACTACTTCAACTCGGGAATTTCCTTGGTGAAAGCTAAGCTTTAATTTGAAACCATGGCTCTAACTTCCAACCCTTCATTCCTCCTTTGTCTTTCCCTCATTGCCATTGTCCTCTACTTTGCTGGTTTGTTCTTTCAATTCTACTTTGTTACATTACTCTTGCCTTTTGGAAAATTATTTTTTTCTTTTCAAAAAAGAAACTTTCTTTCATTTTCCGGGAAAGTTGTGGAAGATTTTGTTATGCCTCTACGTTCAAGGAAAAGCAACGTTACTTTATGATAACTTTCTCTCTATAATTTCTCGCGAAAGTGAAAGTTTGTACCTTTTCTCATTCAGTTAATCAAAGAGCAAAAATGTTGTGTTTGTAACTGTTCTGAACTTTGAAGTTTCTTTCGTGATTCAATTTTGGATTTTGATTCCATTTTCAATCTGTTTTAGACTTTTAAATTTTATTAGGCTTTATGGGTCTTTTTATCTTCATCTTGCAGATTCACAATCCTTCATCGGAGTAAACTACGGCCAAGTCGCCGACAACCTTCCGCCACCGGACGCCACGGCGCGGCTACTCAAATCCACCACCATCGGGAAAGTCCGACTTTACGGCGCCGACCCAGCCATCATCAAAGCGCTGGCAAATTCCGGCATCGGAATAGTCATCGGCGCAGCCAACGGCGACATTCCGAGTCTAGCCTCAAATCCCAACTCAGCGACTCAGTGGGTCAACTCAAATGTGTTACCATACTACCCTGCCAGCAACATCACTCTGATCACCGTCGGTAACGAAGTCATGACCTCCGGCGACAATGGTCTCATATCACAGTTACTCCCGGCGATTCAAAATGTCCAAAATGCCCTTAACTCGGTCTCACTGGGTGGCATTAAGGTGTCCACGGTGCATTCGATGGCTGTGTTGACTCAGTCGGATCCTCCATCTTCCGGGTCATTTAACCCGGCTCTTCAAGACACACTCAAACAGTTGCTGGAGTTTCAGAAAGATAACAAATCGCCGTTCACTGTCAACCCGTATCCGTTTTTCGCTTACCAGAGTGACCCGAGATCCGAAACGCTTGCATTCTGTTTATTCCAGCCAAATTCAGGTCGGGTCGATTCGGGTAACGGTAAACTTTACACTAACATGTTCGACGCTCAGGTTAGTTACTATTTTTTTTATGCCAATGTTGACTTGCCAGTCAACCGACAATAGTAAATCGGTTATCTACTTGCATACCACGTGCCAAAAACGTTTGCTTTGAGTTTTGTGATTAATTAATTTGGGATGAGATTAAATGTTAAAACCATTCTTTTGTTCTATTTATTCATCAGCAATATTTTCTAATCTAAAATATATTATTTTCTAATCTAAAATATATTTCATGGAACTCCAATTTTTCCACAGATGCGATATTTTTGTAAAACTTAGTTAATTAATATTTCATAGAAATTCAATTTTCTCACAAAATATTTTTATAAAATTATAGTTGATTCAGTTGAGAAAATAGTCAATTTAATTGATGTTTAAAATTATATTGTTGAAATTTGACTATAAATTAAATTAATTATCTATTTGATTAAATTAATTACATTTTCCATGTAATTAATCAAATGTCATAGGTGCATGAAAAAATGAATCTTTAAGTATTATTAATGTTCTAATTTCTATGAACTTAAAATAGTTTGTAAAGTAAAATAGAAAATGGAGCGAATACACATTTTTAGTCCTAAAATTACAAGACTTAGTTAATTTAATTTCTCAAATTTATGAAATAGCAATATAATTCTTTAAATTAAAAAATATCATTTAATTCAATTTTTTAATTAAAATATTTCTCTAATAAATATCTATCAAAATCATTAAAATATATACATATTGATTTAAAGAATCTTTTACTACATCAAAATAAACTTTAAACATTTAAAATTGTGATGCAAAAATTGAAACGACAATTAAATTAATTGTTATTTTTAATTTCAAATATTAAATTGCTAGTTTGTAAAATAAGGGACTTAGTTAAGCAACCCTTACATAAAAGTTTGTTTATCAAACTTTGAAACTAGAGTGAATTTGAAATATTTATAGGAATGATTAGGCACTTGAAGTTATTTAGTTATGATTGATAAATTATGATTGTGAACTTGAATTTGCAGAGCAAGTTTTCCTTTTTTTTTCAAAGTTTTATATACTCTTTTAACGGATTCTATTATTATCCTTGCTTTTGAGATGCTACAAGGGAGAGGTTGAAAAGTCACGCTCACGCATCTTTTTTGTTTCTCTGTTATTTTCGTGGCTACTTTCAAATTTTAGTGTAGAAACTTTTTTTTAAATATAATTTTAGTGTAGAAACTAGAGAGTGTTATATTGAACTATCTATATGCAAGAATAGGTGGTTATTCAATTTACTATACTATTTGCATTTTATTGATTTAAATTTAGAACTCTCTTGCTGCATTTTACATAATAAGATTGTTGGCAATCTGACATTAAGATTTATATAACTAATATTCAAATATAAAAAAAATTAGTGTTTAAAAAATAAATATATTTAATTATAAATTTAATTCAAATACATCAATTTTTTTAATTTTTTTATATTTTATTTAAATAAAGTATTAATCAATACCTCGAAAAGTTACTAAGACTTGTAGTTATAGTAAATTAAGTTATTAAAAAAACAACTCATTCTTTTCACCGATGGCCATGCATATGTTGTGACAGGCTGGCTAGTTGCTAGTACACCACATGGGCATGACTATTTAATAATTATTGCAGCACATGGAATAAAGTAAAAAAGAAAAATGGAAGATAGTGAATATTGCTAATAATTGTTTTTTGTTAATGATTAATAAGAAGAAAATTTTACACTGTCTTGGGGCCTCTCTCAACGGTCTAGTCTTGATTCTTGATACATTTCCAATTTGATTTTGGCGTATTCTCTTACTCTTCTAGATCTTAACGGCTTTAACTTTTAATAATTTAAAACTTTCTGAGGTGCACAAAACTTTGCTGCTAATCTAGTTGAACCCAAATGCTACTATTATTGAAATTTGAAACCCTCTTATTGATGTCTTTTGGTACTACTATATATGTTGCGATTGTGTCTACACAGTGATTTTCAATAATTTTAGAGAATTTTTAAAATAATAATTTTAGAGAATTTTTAAAATAAAGCAATTTTATGAGATTTTTTTTATTAAAGTTAAATTTATAAAATTTTAAATATGATTTAAAATAAAAAATCAAAATTTGCTCTTTATTTTATAAAATATGGATTTTAAAATGATTCCTATATATCTCAAAATTTCACATTAATTCTTATACTTTTTCAAAATAATCCTTATAATTTCTAAAACATGTCCTGTAATTTTCTAAAATTTGATAAATTAGCACCTCAACTTTTCTAAAATTCCAATTTTACCCAAATTTTAAAAATTTCATTTTTGAACTATGTTTCTTTTGATATTTATATTTTTACTTAAAAACTATTGAAATTTACAAAAAAATGACTCAGCTTTAAATAAACATTTACCTATCCAAACAGCAAAATTTATAAATAAAGAGAATTCAATAAAATCATTTAAATTGTTTAGAATTATTAAATAAAGTTGGTTTTTTTTTTCTTTCTAATTTCAATTTGGGTTAAAATGTTGAGCAGGTTGATGCAGTCCATTCTGCTTTGGGTGCAATGGGATTCGAAGAGATAGAAATTGTGGTAGCTGAGACAGGATGGCCCTCACGTGGAGACAACAATGAAGTTGGACCAAGTGTTGATAATGCAAAAGCATATAATGGGAACCTAATCACACACCTTAGATCTTTGGTTGGTACTCCTTTGATGCCTGCAAAATCTATTGACACATACATTTTTGGCCTCTATGATGAAGATTTGAAACCTGGCCCTGGTTCTGAACGTGCGTTTGGTCTTTACAAAACTGATCTTACTGTCGCATATGATGTTGGCTTAGACAAGTCTACCCAAAAGGTCAACAAAAATCACTCTTCTTCAATATTCTAAATTATTTTTATTTATTATAAATAATAACTTAATTTGTATGTATAACAGAGTCCATCAAGTAGTCCAAAAGGTCAAGTTACACCAGCAACACAATGGTGCATTCCAGTAGTGGGAGCAACTGATTCTCAGCTTCAAACAAATCTTGACTATGTGTGTAGTAGAGAAGGCATAGATTGCACACAAATTCAACAAGGGGGTGCTTGTTTTGAACCTAATACAGTAGCATCTCATGCTGCTTATGCCATGAATTTTTATTACCAAAAATTTGGCAAAAATCCTTGGAACTGTGATTTTGCTCAAACAGCAACTCTTACATCCCAAAATCCAAGTAAATTTCTTTTACTTTGCACCTTTTTAACTTCTTTTTTTAAATTAATGTATTTTAACTTGAATTTTGTTACTCTCTTTGTAGGTTACAATTCATGCATTTATCCAAGTGGAAGTACCTGAATACCGAAGCTTAAGGTTGTGTCACTTATAAATTTATTTATACTATAACTAAATTAATGAACAAGCTAGGCTCTACCTTTATTTTATTTTATTTACTATCCTTTAATTTTTTACAAGTTTAATTGTAAATATATTCCAACTCACGGTCGGTTGTGTATTTATCCTATATCTTAAGCTATATATGATTATGAGACGAATTTTTTTTGAAGTAAATTAGTCAAAGGAGAAGTTTTTATCAATCAAAGTAATATTAATTAATAGTTAATGTGAACAAATTTGAATTCATTATCTTAAAAAGAAATCGAGAAGAGATAAAGAACGTAAAAAAAGAATGTTGGTTCGATGTATTATGGGGCAATAGAAATATGAAGAGAAATGTTTCTCTTTTTATTTGGTTAGATGAAATAGAAAAATATAAATATATTATTGTTTTTTAAATTAAAAAATAACCTTGAACTAATAAAATCAATATATAAATTTACATGATTTGAATTTTATTTTATATATAATTATTTTAATTAATTAGTCAACAAATTTACCTTGTTTATTTATTTAAATTATTAAAAAAAAATATTAACACAAATAAATTGATCAAATGAAAATAGCAACCTATTTTAAAGAACAGTGCAACACAATTGTTGGAGGCATCAGGCATGCCTTCATATAATAGTGCAATTGTGTATAGATAACTTAACTATATATAAGTTTAGGGTGGACAAAAGTTGGTACAAAATGTACTAACACAACTGAAATTCTTGATTGTCCTTTTTTATCCGAAAATTTTACTCTGTATCCAATTCAATTATACACCTACCTTATATTTTAATAAAAAATTTATTTTATTCTTTTGTAAATAAAAAACAAAAAATTCAATCCTTAAATTTTCTAGTACAAACTTGTGTTTAAAAAAACTTATTTTTAAAAACACAAAATTTTCTAAAAATATTTGTATTTCAAAAAATATTTTTAAAATTTTCTAAAAATATATGTATTTTAAAAATAGAGTTTGAATTTTTTTAAATACATTTATATTTCATGAAATTCATTTGTATTTCAGATTTTTTTTTATGTTTTTTAAAATTCAAGTTAAATTAAAAAAAAAAATATTGTTTGAAATAAATGAATGATAAAATGAGTAATTTAACTAAAATGTGGGGTGAAGGCATCTTATAGAAGGTATAGGACAAAACTGTTTACTTCTCTCTTTTTTACTTCTAGTCTCCGCCGTATAAAAGAAAATCACTCTCTCTTGACCATTTTAATGGTAAAATATACCATAATAATTATGGGTGTAACTAATTCTTTTAGTGGCGTTATTTCAACTTTTTAACATTTTATAATCTAATTTTGTGTCTAATTAATTTTTTTGTGATGTTAATTTTATGTTGTAGTATACCTTATATTATTAAATACTTTCTAATAATATTTATTTAGCTGATTAAAAAAAAGTCAAGTCTAATAGCTGTGCTAGGTGACCAACATTTTAGTATGAGTCAGGATATAAAATATAGGTTCAAATCAACCAATTTTATTTTATTTTATTTAGTTTATTTAACTCAATTAAAAATAGATCAGGTTGGGTTGGTTCTTTGGATTTCGAATTGGCCCGTTTTTAGAAGAAAAAGTTAAATTACTTTTGGTAAAAATTGTATTAAATATTTTCATTTTTCAGTCTTTTTATTGTCAAAAAACTCATCTACTTCAATATTTCAATCCACCTCAATTCACTTACAGTAAAATTAAAACCTAAAAAATTTAAAATTACTTGAATTAAAAAATAAAGCACCTAAAAATTTAAAGTAACATTAAACACGTGGTGAGGACTATCAGATATAATTGGTTGTAATACAAATTTTTATTGAATTGATTTTTTTCTAAAAAAAGGGGTCATGTTGGCCTATTAGCCTTCATAGCTTATAATGGTTGAATTAAACTTAAATATTTGCAGTTCTTTACAAAATTGTTCGAGCTGCATTGACCTATATATTAGGTAAATTTTCTTTTATCGATTCAATAATAAATATTTAAATTTTTTATCTCATGCTCTTCAATTATATCATAACTATTTTTTAATGAAATTTAATTTTACTTTTAAAAAAAAACTTAGAATTTATGTTTTTACAGTATAAATTTGTATTCTGAAAATTTTTAAAAAATTTGAGAAAAATTGATTAAAATTTATTAATTTGTGTTCTGAAAAATTATTAAAAAATTGATGTATTCTAATATAAATTAATTTGTATAAATTTGTGTTCCAAAAAATAAATATGTTTGAATAACTTAAAAAAAAAATTAAAATCCAATTTAAATTTCTTTAAATTTTTTAAAACACAATTATGTTTCAAAAAACTTTAGAAATTTTTCTCAAATTTTTCATAATCCAAATGAGTTACATAAAACTTTTTTAAAATTTTTCCAAAGATAAAGTTCAAATTTTCTCAAAAATTATTAATTAAATACCATTAAATTTTTATACTTTATTTTTAAAAATCCAAACAATCATAATTAACTACTTCAAAATGTATTTTAATTATATTAAAATTTATTAGAATACATCAAGACTTATTGAATAATTAATTTATCATTTAATTAGTTTAATAATAGCTATTTTTAATTAATTAAAGTATGATTAATTAATAGTATAAACTATTATAATTGCTAATTCACTTGCCACGTAAGATGTAAAATCAATTTAAATTGATTCACATGGCAGTCGATATCATCATTTTGTTAAGTTATTTGACATTAAAGACTACTAAACTTAAAAGTCTAAATTTTATAAAAATAAAAAATATATTTAACTCTAAATTATATCATTAAATAAGTATTTTTTTTTTAGTGACATTCTCATCCTTCAAATATATAGAGGAAATTAGGAAAATAAGAACGACATGATTAGTTCCAGTCGATGAAACAGTATTTGGTCTTTTATTAATTATATAATTATAATATAAAGAACCAAAAAAGCATCAACATCCGTTGTCGTCCAGCGGTTAGGATATCTGGCTTTCACCCAGGAGACCCGGGTTCGATTCCCGGCAACGGAAATTTTTTGTCTATTTTCTTAAATGTAATGATTATCAGACTTGCGTTTGTTTGGATTATTATAAATTCGGCTGAGAAAACAGAAGCATAAATTAGAAAATGAGTATGTTAAATCACTTTTTTAAGATACTTTTTACTGTTATTATATCCAATTTACTATTTTGAAAAATGTGTCTCAATAATTAGAAAATGAGATTTCCTCTCTTCGTCTCATTTATAGATTGTACTGAGTTCTTAAAAAACACGATTTGAAGATATACAATGACAATAAATTAACTTTTGACATTGGTCAGAATCATGTTTAGCATGAAAAGATCAAACATATAGGAATAAAATTAAAAATAATTTGGACAAAGGATCTATCTCCATAAGGATTCAACCAACTTGCTTGCAAGTTAGAAATTATTGATGTTCACTCACCAACTGGAGGGAGTATTTAGCTCATTAGTGAAACTCATTAGGTTTGAAATAGTCTAATTAAAAGAATTAATATAGTGTATCATATTCTCAACTTTGAAATATATACTAAATCAATTAAGTCAATGAAGCTTTTACGGGCAGCATCAACTTAACCACTGGATTGTGATCATGATACACAAAAGTAGACTTTAAGCCCAAATAAGAGACATAATCTGGACTAGACACATTTTCTATTTAACAAATATCCAATTCATTGATAAAACAAATTTTATGGAAAATTATCAAAATTCATAATACATTTGCTACAAAGAAATGAAGTATAATTATGACTATAGAACTTTACTCTAATAAATCCGACAGCGATACTTTTGGGTATTGTTGCTGGTCTAACACGCATGCAGTGAATGACAAATAAATTGCATATACCAAGCCCAAGCGTACACTTTAGAAATTCTTTACACACACCTATCTATGGGGCCGTTTAATTCCAATCACGATAACACAAACTCAGGCCGCGTTGAATCAACATATCTTGACTTGATTGAACTAGCCGCTTGCTACAATCTCATGGATGGCATCGCTGACAGTTTCATCATCGGATCTGACAGCCAGTTTCATTGCAACATCTTTTGCACCATCAAGTCCAAAAGACAACCGCACAAGTACCTTCACATCCCCTATAAATACACCCGACAATAAGCATGTGTGTGACCTTGAATTAGGTGGGACTACCTCTGTGCCCTGCAAGTAATGAACAATAAAATAATGAGAAACATATTGCCTTCCTAGAAGATGCGACAGAATTACTAATGAACAAGCATTGATGGATACAAGTGCTTTACTCTTTTCTTTCAGAAATTCTTTGGTAGCATTGAGTTAGAGAATAATATGTCTATGATTCTAAATGATGTCAGATATGACATCAGCTAATGTTTGACCTTGAGTGGCCATGAAGTTAGATCTCTCACGAGCACCTAAGAAACTCTTAAATTGGATTCTATATGCTTACATTGGCTTTTACTTGCATCTATAATCTCATAGTGACAGGGATTAGGCAATGTCACAAAGCCAAACTGCAAAACCATTCAAAGGAACTACGTTGACTGAAAGCAATAAAACCTTTTATGACCAAAACGTATTTGCATCTGTATGCTGGTAATATCAAAACTTCACACAGTTTGACTTGATCATTGTGCCATGGGAAAAAAAATATCATACTACTGAAGCAACCAAGAATCTGTTATTGAACCGACATGCACATGTTGACATTGAAGCATTTTGTCCAAACAACAGCACTTAAAAGTTTAAATGCTGTTCGCGGATGTTCTTGTGGCTTGATTTTGGCAATTGATGAATATCAACTTCAAAATTATAAAACAAATTAAGCTGACTGCAAGCATGGACGTCTTTATATGCATAAACTGTATATGTACCTTGGAATAATGTTAAACCTAAAATTTATATGAGAGAGAATGCCAACATTTGGTCTATGCCCTCCAATAAGGCATGGAAAATGAATATGAAATAAATGTGTATGGGAAATGGATATGAAATGAATATCTATGGAAAATGAATCCTGATAGACAGTAACATTATATTAGTCTTCTGGCAGAATCTAACGAGCAGAACATAACTTCATGTTGCAGTAATAATAGTGCACAACGCTCATAACCAGTTTAACAAAATGGGTCTCATACCAACAAACATTTACAAAAACGACAATCAACATCATTGGCTTACCTCACAAGGTTGCATGCCAAGAAGATTGATGACAGTATTTACAGCTTCGGATAAGCTTTCCCTTGGGCCAAGACCATATTCATCCACTCTTTCACAATCAGGGCCCAAGCTTTCCCATGCGTTCCTGAAATTAGACACGGGGACTTTCAATATGTAATCTGCCGCAACAACCTCTAGATCCTCCAACTGGTATTCATCTTCAACACCATCATCTTCAGCCTCACCAGAGGATGGGTCAACCTGGACAATATCCAATTCATGTAGAAATGAACAACTATCCATAAAATAATATTATAGGTTTAGTTAAACACAAATTTCCTGCTGAAAAATAACAAAACAATGTTCTTGACTATATTTACACACACATGAATAATGGGGATATTGGATTTAAAAACGACAAATAAAGGGAACAAGTACCTCTTTAACAATAAATTTCAGAATGTTAGAAAACTTTCCAGTTGCTGGCGATCCATCAGGCTTCTCAAACGCCACAAAAGTCTGCCCAGGTGAATCATAAGGAAGAGATCTGAGGGGCTTGGAGAACACCTGAGAAAATTCTTCTGCTTCGGATGCATCAACAATTACAATAACCTGCAATAGGGCGAAAAATTACACAGAAGGCCTGGAGTTGCATTCTAATATGAAATTGTACATCATCTATATTAGTCATTACATCTTCCAATAGTTGTTCAGGTATCGTGTTTATGCAGTTATACTGAAACACAACATGTGTATCAAAAATGTGCTTCACAACATTAACGGCATATTCTGTCTCTGCTTCAGTAAGCTCCACAGCTGCCGAGGACTGGTAAGAAATATAATATCAGAATAAATATAAATTGGATATAGAAAGAAAAATATAAATTTATAGAATGATATAAGAATATTTAGGGAAAGAACCTTAAAAAGCTTTCCAAAATTCGAAAACTCAGGAATGGACAGAAGGAGCCTTTCATATGAATCTACAGTGGATGCAGGGCCAGTAGGAGGAGCACCCAAACCAGTTGGCTTTTTACCAGCGGCTTTTTTATCAGCAAGAGGCTGAGACTTGACCTCCTTGGGCACCAAATTAATGTCAAAAGCCTCTTCCGAAGGCTCCTGCAGTTACATTAAAACTGAGATATGTTCTAAACTAATAAAAAGAAACAACAATATATGACTTACGTAGTTTTTCAAACTTGTCTCCAGATTGACAAGTGGGGTATCAAGTGACCCAAAGAGGAAGTCCCTCACATCTATATCAGTCTCGATATCACCTCCAAGTGTGCTCAGATAAAGTGTTGCTCTATCACGAACCTGCAAAGAAATCAAAATCATCTGAATATAAATCAATGCAAATAACAGTTTGAATGTCTGATACACTTCATTGAAAAACTTATGACTTCAGGAACCACATAATTACAGCGATGCAATGTAAGAAATGACAGAGAAGTTGACCTCATCATCACTGTCAAAAAGACATCGCCTTAGCAGAACAAATATGCGCGGCTGAAAAGAGAAATTAAGATATTTTAAATTAAGTAAATAACAAATATCACCCTAAATAAATAAATAAATATTCTAGCAAAAATCATTAATTAATAAAGGCAACAACACCTTTAATGCATCAACAGAAGCACCAAATTTTGCCAGTGTGCTCACAGCACTGGCCCTAACAGTTGCATTCTCAAGATGTACTCTGTTATAAATATAACGAATATATTTGCTGGGGTCCAATGTTTTTGGTCCTTCAATTCCAAGGAAGTGGAGTATCTAAGGAACAAGGGGAAAATATTAACATCAAAAGGCGAAATTCCAATAGCACACAAAGTAAACAACAAAGGACAACCAAAATTAGCACCTGTGTTGACAAGTAAGTAAATTCACAATCTTCAATGAACTCACAAAGATGAAGCAACCCACTTTCCTTAGCATCAGGGATATCTCTAATAAGAATCACTATTGAATCGACAATTGCTTTCTTGTAATCGAAACCACCTTCTTCCCTAAGAATGTTACTCAGGAAATTCATCCTGAAAATAGTAACATAATAGAAACCAGTATTTTAGACCATTTAATTTATCAAGGAAAAATATTCAAATGAGAGATGTAACATCTAGCGGAAAGAAACGTATAGAATGACACATATACTCACAGAGATCTATATTTTAAAGGAAATTTCAAGCACAGTGATCTTATTGCTTCAACAACAACAATTTTGAACTCATCAGCAATATCAGACATGAAATTTGTAATCTGCTTCATAAGGCGGTCCACACTTGATTCGTTTCCTGTCTTCAAAAGAGTAGTAATAGCAAGTGTGGCAATGCTTCTGTTCTGGTCAGAGATTAAACTTTCCATGTCAATGTTGCAGTTAGTGACTGCCATTGGATGTGTCATTGCCACCTGCAAAGTTCAAAGCCACATTTATTAATAAAAACAATGATGAAGTTAGACTGTGAAAAATCTTATTAACATCAACTTCCCCCAAATCATACCAGACAGAAAAGTAAAATGTGCCTCCAGAAGGGAGAGAATCATTTATCCTTTCCCAAATTATATTAAAGCATGAATAGTATTTCTACTGAAATTTAGGTGATTAAAGGAGGTCAACCTTGTTCAAGGTGCGGACAGCAGCAAATCTCAAGACTGGCTTGGAAGAACTTAGGAAGAGCTGAAGAACAGTAATTGCCGGAGTTAATTCACGGCTAGTTACACCATTAAGGTCTGTAATTGCCTTAGCAGCTTCAAAAATCACCATTTCTGACTTGTGACGAAGGCAACTCTCAAGATAATCATAGAAGGGACGTTCCCCTGATTGTGTATTATTTCCTGACTCACGAATAACCTGCAGGTATTATGCTACATAAAGATTATGCAAATGATAATCCTCCCAGGGACTACTATATATGAAAAGGAAAACGCACTTGACTTGTATAACGGATCAAGAGACATTGGGCCAAAGGTGAGCGAACATTTCCCCTTGTCAAGCTGGTAACCAGCTTGCTAACTGCTAGTCGATCATTCTGCCGTATCTGCGATGTTGCAAGTCCCCATGTGTCAATAAATCTGTTTATAATTCATATTTGTTTGGTATGCCAATAAAAATAGGACTCTTAGAAGGTATAATCAACATGTCATAGAAGAACTTCAAGAATAATATAAATTAATTAGATAGAATTTTCATCATGGCCATGTTCACAGTAACTTCAGAAGACAATCACATACAACAACAGTCGCAATCTTTCCCACATTGTGATTCACCACACTGTTGTTCGCAGAATGTTCATTAACGTGTATTCGTTCACAGTTTTTTCTTCAACTTTTGTACTTGTGGTGATGCTTTTGAACTGAGTTGCAGATTTATTCAAGAATGAAGTAGTTTGTTTCAGAGAAGAGAGAGATTTGGCTGAAAGACTCATTCTTGGAAAGCAAAGAATAAATAAATAAAAGAATAAGTGCTACTTGCATCAAAAAGAGAAAATTTTGGCAGGCAATTGTATTGATACCTGAACCATTAATAAAACTTCTGAAGTTTTATAAGAAAAAAATGGTACTTACTGCTTACATGCTCAGTTGGTTTTTCTTCTTCTAAGTAATAATTTATAATAATAAATAGAACTAAATATATGTTAATTTTTTTATTTATCAAGTTCAACCGGTTGAACCAATTAAACCATGACCCGGATGTATTGCTGGTTCAATCTCCAGTCCAATTTTTAAAGTGTTGATCAAAAGCATAAACAAACTTTGCTAAAGTTGCGAACAAGCAATGTTCAAGATAATCAGTCTTGAAAACTATTCGCAATGCTATATGATGCAGCAAGTTATCGATTGAAGTTGTAGTTGAAGCTAAAATAAGAGCATGCTAAAAGTTTTAGTCACAATAGATTGGCATAGTGTCATAAGATGGTCTAGAAACCAAACATTCAAATTTCAACTTTTTTCAGTTGTATTACAAGGAGATGCTTTTTTTTTTATTGTGGTAATTTTATTTCCTTGAGAAGCTTATACAAAAGTGAGAAGAATTATTTGATTTGTTGTAAATCAATGGAAGATTTTGATATGAACCAATTATTCCAAAAGCACAAATAGTCCAGTGAAGGCAAATAATGGTTTTCGTATCTAACACCCCCATTTAGAGTTTTTATTTGGAATGATGGAGGTAATGAAAATTGAACTCTAAACCACTTGATCATAGAAGCTTTGATATTACGTCATGAACCAACTATTCCAAAAGCTTAAGCTATTAGGTGAAAGCACATTAGTGGTTTTTTCATATCTAACTAACAGGTTTTAAAAGGAAATAATGAATCACTAACTCGTGCTGAATATTCAATGAACTTCAACTGTGATAAACCAAAAGATTGACCGTAGAAGAAATTGCTCTTGCTACATATCCCAGTAACTGGTGAATTATATTGCAGCACCAATGACAGTTTTTGATTATTCAGTAGAATATATTTTAATACACCAAGAAATCTTATATCATCAAACCATTCACGCAGCATACCTGATGTAGCAAAGCCAATGCATGAAATTGTACAAGAGCTGCTCTTGATTGTACAGCTTCCTGAACCTCATTGCTCCACCTTTTTACAATCTCAGGATTTGTCTGAAGGTGGGAGATATAAAATAAGCAATCGGCACATACGAAATATACAGATATAACATATATGTAATTACAAGTAAATATTAATAATACCTGGAGTAGATGAATACCACTAACTAGAGCCGCACTTGCAACAACTGGATTCTTGTCTACAACTGCTTGTTTCAAATACCGCTCAATTTGGGTAAGGAGGGTTCCATCCGTGATACGACAAAGCACACGAATGGCATTTGCCCTATACATATCAGTCTTACTATTCATGTCCTTCATGAGAGAGCTCGTGACAATAATAACCTTTAAAAAATAAATGAGATAGAACAGTCAGAATTTAATTATGTAAAGCACAGACCGTTTACACGAATCCGACACGTAATATAAATTGCATGAGAATTTGTAACCTCGTCTGCAGAGGGGGAGAGTTCCTTTATTATCAGGTAGACCATTCTCCTTAACCCAAGATCTCGAGACTGGAAAAGCTTGGTAACAGAAAAGAAAACTTCTGTGGCTTCGACCTATGAGAATGCAAAAAGAAAAAGTTACTGAAAAAGGATTCATATTGAATCTAACATAATCATGCAAAATACTTCTATAAATAAGATACAATTTATAATTAAGATATTAAGAAATAAAAGGAAAACATCTTAACCTTTGTAAATGTCTCTCCCTGATTCAGTAGGTATAAAAGTTTTGTGATAACCTGGAAAAGGATAACAAACACACACACATATACGGTCAAAAATCACCACCGATTAAAACAACAAAATCATTGATAAATAAAAGAACCTGTGAACATCTCCTAGCATCTAGTTGTGGATCATTAAAAACCCTGGCCTCCTGAAGAACAGCCCCCTTTTCAATTCCCATAAAGGGGGAATACTCAACTGTTAAACCAAATAAATTTAACATAATTAATCAGCAAATATATACATTATGTCATTATAATATATGTCTGTAGAACTCATCAAAAAACACCAGCCTGAGTCGTAACCAAAGTATGAAATTAACCTATAAAATATCTAAATTATCTATTAACCAACTCATCACCATAAACTTATTCAAAATCAAACAAGCATTTGCACGTTATTAATGAACTGCATTTCTAATTATACGTCTAGATCAATTCAAATCGAAATCATATAAAACGATTCAAAAACGCACTAATCCAATCCAAGTATTTGTGATCTACGCGAACCCTACCACATTAGAACCAGAAATTAAACATTGGATCTAAAATAGATGTGGAGTGATCCAGCAGTGGCAACATCGGGAAACGAAAACGCAAAGCGAGAACAAAGAGAGAGTAGATCGAATTGCTAAAGAGAAAAGCGGAAAAAGTGAGATGGAAAATGAGCGGGGGAATGAATTACCTTCGTCGTCTCGGTCATCGTCTTTCTTGACATAGGACTGAGCCATGGTCAGAGTAGGTGAATTTGTGAGATCTGGAAACTACGCAATGTTTTCTGTATAGGTGCCTCTGCGATGCGAGTGCACCACTGTGGAGTTTACAAATGAAAAATGGACGAAGATGGAGTAGAAATATCGAATGTGTCTCGGCAAGAATAATAAAAGCACGAAATAAAAGGGCTTTTGTATTGTAGTGGTAATAATTGATTTTTTATTTTCTTTTTATCTATTACTATTTGATATTTTACTTTCAATTTTTATGCACACTATCATGAATTGTTAATTTATGTAAATGTGAAACAATATTATACAATTACGTATCTTCATTATTGTATACCTTTTATTTTTTACTTTTTTAAAGAGAAAAAATTATTAACTAATTAGAAGAGATAAAGAGTGTCCGTAACATCGTCAAACAAAACTAACTCAAGTGGATGACAATATAAATCAATTATGATCACCTCAAAAAATGATAAATAATCTTTATTAGTAAAAAATATTCTACACCAATTTATTTTTATGATGGTTTTCTCCCAGTGAAGATAGATGATATATCATTGAGAAGAGGATAAAGATGAATGTTAATGGTGTGATCATAGAAAATTATGTTAACGATTTCAAATTCATCCGATTGCAAAAATTGATTTTGCTAATTAGACTAAATAAATGATAACATTTAGTACCCAAAGCTCGACCCAAATAGTTTTGTTTTTTTAAATACATTCAAATAGCATTGTTGGATCTATTTTGTTATTAATAATAAACTATTATTATTTATATTTATAATTATAATAATATAATATACAAATAAAAATCATAATTTCAAATAATAATTATAATAATAATGTTATTTTTATACACAATGTTTTAATATTATAATAACATTCAATGAGAGACCATTTTGATCCTTTGTCACACTATTATTTTATAATCACTATATTGACAAACGTGGGATAATATGGCAAAATAATGATTTTTTATGTCATCGTAAAACAATTCCATACTTATAATATGTATCTTTAAATCTATTTGTTATATGTGTACTAAAAAAATTATATATTATTATTTTTGTATTATTTTTATATACTTTGATGTAAGTGTTACCGTTAGATTCACGATGATAGATATTAAAATATGATTATACTTTAAATGTATATTTTAAATGGAAGATATATTTTTTCCAAGAATAATATTTTGACTGAACTTTATTTTAAAAGTATATTTTATCAATTAATTATTAAGAATGCTTCATAGGTAGTATCAAGTGGATAATTTAACTCAATTGATTGTTGTGGGAGCAATTAGGGATGCAAGGACAATAACTCCTAGTGGTATGGTTCAAGGGTATTATTGTAATTATAATTTTATTATTTTTATTTAACAAAATTGGTACTATGTAAATCTCAATTCGTTCATATAATAAAAAGGAACTACAACTGCGATATTGCTCGAACTTCGTTACCAAATATCTTGATTACCTAATTGCGATTTCTCTATTTATTTTTTTGAGATCTTGTTGTTCTAACAATATGGCAAAAAAGGTTAAGGATATGTTGGCACGACAAGGTCTTCAAATGGTGTTGTGAGAGGATAAATCGGCAGACATGGCATAAGTCAATTGGATAGAGATGAAGCATAAGGCCACTGGGATGATTCGTATGTATGTATCAGATGAGGTGATGTATTATATCCTAGACCTAATATCTTCAAATGAGGTATATGAGAAATTGGAAAGTCATAATATGGCCAAAATATTCACGAATAAACTTTTCACGAAGCAACAATTGTATATGTTGAAGATACAAAACGGATACAATTTGCAACATGTCAATACCTTTAATAGAATAATCTCTGATTTGGTGAGGCTTGGGGTGACAATTGATGATGAAAACAAGGCTATTACTTTGTTGTGCTCATTAACAGGTTCGTTCGATCCCTTAGTGACAACTATACATTTGGGAAAAACTTTATCAAGCTGCATGATATTATTGTTGCACTTCAGTCTCACTCTCAAAGGAGACAAAATGTCGAGGAAGGATCTTTAGGCGAAGGTCTGTGTGTAAATAAAAGTCAAGATTGTGGGAGGTACAAAGGTAAAGCAGGTTATGGGAAGAAAATATCTAAGTACAAGAACAGAAAAATGCTAGAGTGTTTTAGTTGCAAACAGGTTGGGCATTGGATAAACTATCTAAATAAATAACATGGTTCATACAGTTCTATGAACGTGGTTCAAACTGAAGACTTTGGAAATGAAGGAGATATTCTTTGTGTTTCATCTAGCAAGTGCATAGAAGCATGGATTATTGACTTTGGTTTTTCTTATCTCATGAGGTCACACAGGGAATGGCTTACCATATCCAGCTAAGGCACTTTTTGTTTCGTTTATTTGGGTGATGATAAAGCATGTTTTGCCACTAGAATATAACACATAAAAATTGTCATGGATGAGGGTGGCCTGTGAACATTTAATAGTGTCAGATATTTTCTAGAATTAAGAAATAATTTGATCTCTCTAGGTACTCTACAGTGAAATGGTTTCTCATAAAGGTCTGATGGAGATAGGGATATTTTAAAGATTAGCAAGTGTGAATTGATAGGGATAAAAGCAAAGATAATTGAATGTAATATCTACAAACTATTGGGTTGTACCATTGTAAGTGATGGTGTGTCAATTGAGTTTGATGATGATGCAATGAAAACATGGCACATGTGTATAAGTCATCCTAGTGAGCGTGAAATGACAAAACTTCATAAGAGACATTTGCTGAAAGGCATCCACAATTTTAAGCTAGATCTGTTCGGGTATTATATACTTAAAAAAGAATATTGTGCTCATTTTAAATATGAGAAACACAAAACAGAGGGAATCTTATACTTAGTGCATTTTGATGTGTGGGGGACTAACAAAAAGCCCTCTATTGGTGGTTCCAAGTATTTTGTGACTTTTATAAATGATTTTTCATGTAAGTTATGGGTGTATTTTCTCAAACATAAATTTGAAATTTTTCCAAATTAAAGGTTTGGAAAGCAAATGTAGAAAATCAGATGGGTAGAAAAATCAAGCATTTGCTGACATATAATGATAAAGAGCTCATTGGCTCAAAGTTTTAGAAAGTTTGTGTTGAACACGATATTCATAGGCATTATTTAGTTTGAAAGACACCACAACAGATTGGTATGACAGAAAGAACAAAGAAGTCTCTAACAGAAAGAATGATGTCTCTAATTAAATGTTGGACTCTCTAAGGATTTCTAGGCAAGGGTTATTAATATGGCGTGTTATCTTATCAATAGGTCACCACAAGTTTTTATTGGAAGTGAAATCTTCATATGAGGTATGGGCATAACCCAATTAATCTTGACAATTTAAGAATTTTTTGGTGTCCAACTTACGTGCATATACCCGCACTAGTAGAAAATTGAGTTTTTAATATAGTGAGTTAAGTCAATTGTGTGACAACAGACTTAATAAGTGAGGCGGAAGTATATTTAAGTCGGTTGTCTGTGTAAACGAGTTAAGAAAATAAGGCAGTATCAATTTTGTAAATAGATGAAACACGTTTAACACGGTTATATTAGCCACCGATTTAACATAAAAAATTAATATCTTTATGTTTAACTTAGTTACTTATATAAACGACTTAATAAAATGAGGCGATGATAATTTTGTAAATATTTAAATCTTGTTTATTGCAGTGATATTGATAACCGATTTCAAGACAAATGAAAAGGATATAAAATATGTCGTGCACTAGTGTTCTATCTTCCACTTTATTAAACATTATATTATAAACCTTTTTCTATTCTCTAACAATATTTGCAACTACAGTTTTTATTCCAACGACTTCTTTGCATATATAGCCCAATTCGGTTTCATGTTTTAATCTCGTCTTCTTCACATCCATAGTCAAACTCAGTTTCAACGCCACCAATTAAGACATGGTTGTTCAAGCTATTGAATAATAAATTTATACGAGTAATTCTTTTTATAATTTTTCTACTCTTGTATTATTTATATATAACAATAATTTTGATATATGTTAATAATTTCATTTAGATAATATCATATTATTTGATTTATTTAAGGGAATCTATCCATTAATAAGAGATTTTGCTGCTGCATTAACAAGTTAATAAAGAGTAAATTGATTGTGTTTTTTTGTTCAGCTGATATTGATTGTATTTTTTTTCCAGATATTTGATGACTCAAGATCATTTTACTCAGATCAAATAAAAGAAATTCGCAAACGTGATTTTGTAATTTTGTTAATGGACATCTTTTTTTTTCCGTCTTGTCAAGATTAATTAAACATTGAATACATCTTCTTTGTACTATATATTTTTTGTATGAATATGAGATATTGTATATTTTAGTTATTAGATGATTATATAAAATTGTGATTGTAAGTACAAAACTCTTTTTTGAAATTTAATACCAAATATTGTATGAATTAGTAGCATAAAAAGAAAATGAGAAATTTATAAATAAAAAAAAATTATTATTATTTTAACTATATCTATTAAGTCAGTTGATCAAAATATTCGACTTAAAAAGATGATGTGTTGTACTAAATTTATGATGTTTAAGTCGGTTAAGCTGAACCGACTTAATATGACGAAGCTCTGTTAAGTCGGTTCATGAAACGAGTTAAAAAATAACTTGTTTTTTAACTCGTTTGCTGTTAACTCGGACATGGAACTGACTTAAAATGTACATTTTAACCGACTTAAAAAGGCCAAATTCTACTAGTGCCAATGAAGATAGATCTAAACTTGATCCAAATTTGAAGAGGTGTGTATTAGTCGGTTTCACAAAATGGGTGAAGGGGGTTAAAGCTATGGGATCTAGTTTCTATTAGAGTTAGCCCTAGAAGGCAACAATTTTGTCTTTGTTATTATTTGTATCATGACAATTTCTATTATTTATATAGTAATATGAGACATTTTAATTTATTATGTGGATTTATTTAAGTATGATAAAGTCTTTAAAATAATTAGTTTGTTTAATGGAATATTAAGTGTGACTTAATCATGAGACTCCATTGAATATAATGACATTATTCTTAAATTTTACGTAGTGAGGTTTTACTATTAAATGGTTCATGCATAAAGACTATTATGTGAGTAGACTGATGATCACATCTCACTGGTCATTGACATGAGATATCAAATCTTCAATTAGGCATATTTATTATGAGTAATATTTGTACCAGATTGATCCGTTATAATATGTTACATAATAGTTGTTCAAGTGTCATTAACGATTCTCATGTGACTATAGTCATTCGACTTGAAGTCACTACGATACCTACTTGGAGAGTTGTGTATTTGGAGGCCATCAAACATTATCTGTAATAGGAAAATCATAACGAAATATGTCAAGTTTCTAAAAGAGTTGTGCACACACAAGAGAAGGTTCAAAGGTAATGAAAGAGTAAACATGGGGCACGATGTTTCATCCCTCATTCAACTCATGCCCCATAAATGCAAAGATCCAAGAACTTTTTCCATCCCATGTACCATAAGCAATAGTCAATTTGAAAATGCCATGTTAGATTTAGGAGCTTCCATTAATGTTATTCCTACATCTATTTTTAACTCTCTTGCTCTTGGACATTTACAGAGTACATGTGTTACCATTCAATTGGTGCACATGAGCAATGCTCGCTATGCTGGACTGGTGGAGGATGTACTTGTTCGAGTTAATGAATGATATTTCCAACAATTGTTTGGTGGAGGATGTACTCGCAATGCTCACTATTCTTGGTACAATAAGTTGAGCTAAATTGTGTATCATATGTGATAGGTCATTAACCTTTGTGAGATTTTGAGCCTTATTATGGATGGAATACATTTTTTTCCATTTTTTTTTCTTATGTGTGATTTCATTCATGATTGTTAGTTATGCCAAAACTTGACTTGACTCTTGTCCGCATGTATATATTGAAATGATATAGGAAGTTGTTTATTGTTAAGCTACTCACCAAATAAGCGTACCCTACAATTATCCATTTGTTTAAGCCCCTTAGAACCTAATTATCTCATCCTTTGTTATATAACTCATTACAAGGCTAAAAGTAAAAACAATGAACTCACCCATTCTTGAGGGATAAATGAGTCATTCTTTAAATAAGTGTGGGGGTGCTTGACTTTATTGTTTGGTTATATTTTAGTTTTATTAAAAACAAAAAATAAAAAAATAGATGAGGAAAATTAGGAAAATGGTTGTATGGTGAAAAAAAATAGTGTGAGAATAAAAGTTAATGATATTTTGTTGATTTACCTTTTGTAACGCTCCAAATTTTTTTATCAAAACATTACTTAAAAATATTTATTTTCTTTTAGAAACAATTATAATTTCTTTTCTTATGAATAATTCATCATGTAAAAATTTGAAGATGCGTTAGAAAATGATTTGATATATTTTTTTTGTGTAAAAGAATATAATGCAATTTGCTAAAATTTTATTCATTCATTTATTTGCAAAATTAATATTCCAATTGTTAGATCAATTTTTATTTATGCTCCAAAATAAAATAAATTCTATATATTTTCTATGTGATGCATGATATATAAAATTATGTTAGCATGTTATATATATATATATATA
>JBBPBS010001017.1:15680271-15710385 GCA_037974835.1 Cicer judaicum
TTTTTGATAAGTATCATTTTTTTTTTTGATAAAACAATAATTATCAAATATTAATGAAACACAGTTTATATTAGTGAACAATATTTTTTTTAAAATATTGTTTTATTTGGATATAATAAATATATGTTCAAGTCAAGTTTGACATTTTGAATGAGTTAATTGAAACTTGATGTCGCCAAAGTGACCTCTCTTGTCTAAATTGCTCGTGAAGAGTGTCAAATGACTGTGTATATGTTTATTCATGCGGGTATTGACCGGCCCAAAGGAAGGTTAATATTTGGCAGAATCACATGTACACCTGCAATGATAAATGTGTGACAATTATTTGGTATACATGTGAGCAGTAAATTGGCCCAAAGGAAGGTTTATTGTTTGACATGTCTTATTGTCAATAGTTGATCGTTGCAACCAGAGTACCACTAGCAGTTGGTGTTACTGTCCAAAGACTTGACACCAATGGTGCACTGGGTATCTTGAGATGGGTTAAATTCCATGATTTGAACATATATATTTATTTATTTATTGATTTATTTTCCTATAATGTGAGTTTCTAAGTTTCGTTCTTTATTCAATTCCCACAGCATCTATTGCTTTTATATCTGCAAATTTGAGTTCTATTCCTGTCCTTGATGGGACAAATTTTAAGGAATGGAAAGAGAACATTCTGATCGTTCTTGCCTGCATGGATCTAGACCTTGCATTAAGAATTGAGCGACCCCCTACTCCTAAGGACTCTGGTTCTTCTGAGGAAAAATTAGAGTATGAGAAATGGGATCGCTCAAATCGCATAAGCCTTATGATCATAAAGCGTGGCATTCCTGAGGTCTTTAGAGGTGCTGTCTCGGATGAGATAGTTACAGCTAAAAATTTCCTTGTTGAGATGGAAAAACGCTTTGAAAAAAAGTGATAATAGAGTACCAACTAAGGCAGCGGCTAAAACACCTTATGAGCTTTGGATTGGGCATAGCCTAGTCTAAAGCACCTTCATGTTTGGGGATGTCCAACTGAGGCAAGGCCTTATAGGCCGAATGAAAAAAAATTTGAACCCCAAACAATTAGCAGCTATTTTATAGGGTACTCAGAAAATTCAAGGGGCTATAAATTTTATGATCCAAAATTGAGAACAATTTTTGAGACGGGAACGACAACGTTCTTTGAGGATATTGAGTTTGGGGGGAAGATTAAGGTTAAAGATTTTGTCTTTGAGGAAGAATCAGTAACAATTCCAGAACTGATTGTTCCACCAGTTGACTTTCCCATTATTGAACAAACTCAAGATGATCTGGTTGTTCAGGAAGAACAAAATCCAGATCAAATTCAAGATCCTCAAGAACAAGTGCCTCAAGAGCCAGCTTCATTGCGAAGATCCACTAGAGAAAGGAAAAATGCTATTTCGGATGATTATGTAGTATTTATCAATGAAGTAGAGGAAAATGTTGGCATGACAGAAGACGACCCGGTCAACTTTCATCAAGCCATGCAAGATTCCCATTCAGATAAGTGGATCGAAGCAATGAATGAGGAGTATAAGTCTATGCAAGACAATTCAGTTTGGGAACTTATCCCATTACCTGAAGGAGTGAAACCCATTGGTTGCAAATGGATTTTTAAAACCAAGCGGGATTCCAATGGTAATGTGGAGAGATATAAGGCATGTCTTGTAGCTAAAGACTATACTCAAAAGGAAGGGATTGATTATAAAGAGACTTTCTCTCCAGTTTCATCGAAGGAATCTTTAAGAATAATCATGGCTCTTGTTGCTCACTTTGATTTGGAGCTTCATCAAATGGATGTAAAGACAGCGTTTCTCAATGGCGACATTGATGAGACGATCTATATGGTGCAGCTAGAAAACTTTGTGTTGGGAGACCCAAAGAATATGGCGTGCAAACTAAGAAAATCCATTTATGGGCTAAAACAAGCTTCTCGTCAATGGTACCATAAATTTCATCAAGTAAATAATTTATTTTACATGTAAATAAATTAAATTAAAATTTACCACTCCCTATTTTACTTGAATAATTATAACCTTTCTTTTTACTTAGTTATTTTGGTGTGACAATTACATTAGAATAGTTTATGGCATAATTAATTTTTACATGGACAATTGTGTATTTTGCTTATTTGATTAGTTTCGATAATGACGAAATTGATGTGTTACATATGTATGTTTTATTTTGCTATGTGTGAGTGGTATTTTTGTCTTGCTTGATTTATTTAAGTTGATAAAATATTAGTTAAATTATTAAATTAAATTAAAATTTATAAAATTTCTATTGTTTGTTAATGACCAAATAAGTACTCATTTTAGAGATATTATAGAGTTAGTAAAATCATTTTACTCTCCTTTATGACAAGATTTTATGACGATTCATTGTGTGACATAATGTGCATTAACTCATTTTTAACACCTTTAATTTATTTTGTAAAGGATGATTATAAATTTAATTATGAGTTTTTGTGCAACTAAGAGGGGACTATTCTCCTTTTTGTATCTCATGCATTCATCTCTTTTAAACTAAAATTATGATTTTATTTTAATTGTCTATAAAAATAACTTTATGATATTTTGGTTTTGTAACTATTAAATAAAAAAAATTAAAAGGGTGATGTGACCCTCTATATTATTTATTTAATTAAAATAAATGGTGTGACACCCTGTAATATATGGTTAACTTTATTAGTTAATCCTAATTAACTAATACACATAAATACACTTGATTTCAATTGACTTTGTAACAACCTAATAAAATTAAATAAATAGTAATTATTGGTAGCATAATTTTGGAATTAAGTGCACTTAAATTTTAGACCAGAAATCAATCGTAATATTGCAACGTAATTAGCTACATTCCCATTAGGCCTTTTGCTGTCACACCTATTTGTCATTCCTACACTCCTAAAATAATTTTCTAAGTCATAAATCTCAATATCTATCGGTGTTGAATTCATCATTGCCTCATGAGCTATTTCTCGTGCAAATTTAGAGATGTTATAAAAGAAAGCGCCTAAGGTAAGGGCTTTTCCCCATGTTGAGTTAGACTAAATATTGAATTAGCGATTCTAAGATATTGATATGATGTCTAGATGTCTTAAAAGAAAAAGATTGATTTTTATTTTCGTCGTAAAGAAATTAACTATAATTCTTTTATTGTTTTATTTTTATTTTTATATACCTCTATCTTGATTAAATTAAATATAGAGTATTATTTTTATTATTATACCTTGATAGATATGTTGTAGTGAAAATATTTAGTGCTTTACATGTTTTAGAGTATTTAATTATAAAGTTATAATTTTTATAATGATGTAATTAGTAATATCTTTATTATGATGTGTATTTGATTTTAAGTGTGGACTTTTGAGTATTTTAAAATTAAAACTTGACTTTATGAACAATATATGTGTCTAGAAGAAATTGATGAAAATTTTATATTTCTTTAATTTTCATAATATGAGAAAATTGATTATTAAATGCGTTAATGAATAGTCCATTTTTAGAATGCGGAAAACTTTACAGGGGAGGGAATGAAATTTATGTTGCTATTGTAGTCTTGTGATATGAGTTTTAATTGTTATCAATAATACGTAGTCAAATCGAATCTTATGGATTATTAAAATGAAAGTGGTGATTTTGAGATACTTGTTCACATGCATATTTGATGTGTTGAAGTTATTGAGCTATAACTATGAATCGCCATGAGAATATAAATTTGATGTCTTGTGTGACTAAAAAGTTTATTCTAAAATATTTTGTCTTTGTGGTTGCCTAAGTGACTGGTGATTTGTGTTTTAAATATTATCTTTGTGGTTGCCTAAATGGCTGGTGACTTGTGTTTTAAATATTATTATCTTTGTGGTTGCCTAGGTGGCTGGTGATTTGTGTTTTAAAAATTGTTATCTTTGTGGATGTCTAAGTGGCGGGTGATTTGTGTTTTAAATATTGTTATCTTTGTGGTTGCTGATGTGGTTGATGATTTGTGTGATTGTTTAAGTGAGTGGTGGCATGTACTTTTTGAGCATCATTATCATTTCATAACATATCATATGCATCTTTGTGGACGCCTGTGTGGCTGGTTTAATTTTCCCCATTGGTATGGGTGACTTCTGTGTGGACGCCTGTGTGACTGGTTATATCCGGATCATATATGTTTAGGAGCATGCATAACTTATATACATTTTATTGTTATTTTTATTTTTATTTAACTATTTGCTCTACGGTTGTTACTTATTTAGATACATTTTATAATGTTTTGATATATCTTTGAGAACTATTAAATAATCAATTTCTTTAAATCTTTTATTACAAAAGGATTTTATATTCATATTTTATGGTTGTTATTTTATTATTTGGTTTAATTTTTGCTGTGGGATGAACTAACCCCTTACACCAACATTTAGGTACTAATGATCTCAAAGAGTTGACTTGCATGAATGATGTTTGATTGGTGCACGCGCGTGGGAAAATGAGACTTTTATTTAAAAATAATATTTTATATTACTAAAAATTTTGTGGTGCATTGTAAAGTTATTTACTCGTCATAATTAACTTTTAATAAAAATGTGGAAATGAGATTTTATTCCAATTGAATGTCCTTAAGTTTCAGTCAACATTGCTTCTTTTGAATTTCACTTAAAGATAATTTATTTTTTTTTTGTAAAAGAACGTGATGTAATTTACTAAAATATTGTTTATTTATTCATTTACAAAATTAATATTATAATTGTTAGATCGATATTTTTTTTTATGTAATAATTAGATTAAAAAAATTTGGGGCGTTACACCAAGACAACTTAAGACCAACTTCAGGCTATGTCTTTCTGTTAGCTGGTGGAGCAATTTCTTGGCGTAGTGCCAAGCAAGGTCTTACTGCTTCATCAACCATGGTAGCAGAATTCGTAGCAATTCATGAGGCATCTGACCAGGGCATTTGACTGAGAAATTTTGTCACGGGGCTGAAAATAGTTAAAGGGATTGAAAGACCACTCAAGTTGTATTGTGACAATAGATCAGCAGTCCTGTATTCTAACAATAATATGAGCTCAACCAAGTCAAAGCACATTGACATTAAGTTCCTAGTTGTTAAAGAGAAGGTACAAAGTGGACAAATATCCATAGAACACTTAAGGACAAACTCCATGATTGCGGATCCGCTCACTAAAGGTCTACCACCCAAGGTTTTTCATGAGCATACTGCTCACATGGGTGTGCTACAGTTTAAGTAATCTTGATTTTAGTGGGAGTTTCGTCCATTATGTAATTTATGTTCTATGTTTAATTGTAAAATACAAATACATTGTATTTGGATTTTCTGATCAGAAATAAAGTTTAAAATATTCAGTTTTGGTTACTTTGTACATTTAAGTTATGGTATGATCTCATTCGGTAAAGTAGGACCAGTTGAAAATTGACATGCATTGACCAACTTAATGTAATTTTCATGCTACACTTTTCATAATGGGTCTATGTCATTTAGTTGTGTCAGTACGGGTGATCATTAATGGGTTTAGTTATGCTTATTATGACGAAAGCCTCTTTGGTTCCATGTGTTGATATGATTAATGGACGGGAAAATTTGGATTATGCACAAGGTAATTATAATGACATTTCTGACGTCATAAAGTCTAACACACTCCTAAGGATACATGTGTGACCAGTGGGAGATTGTAAGATTTATGGGTCACATATGTAATTACTTAATAAAGTGTGTTAGGGTCATTATATAATTAGCCAATAAGCTAGGGTTCAAATAATATATAACAGTTTATGGCTAAAGAGCATAATAGTTATGAAAATTAATAGTGTAGATACCAGACAGTTTCAAATTTAATGAGGGGCTAAATTAGAAATACTGCAATTTGGGATATAACTAATAATAGTTATATATAGGGGTAGTGGTCCCCAAGGCAAACACAACAAGACTATTCAGTTTCACAAACCCCAAGGAGAAAACTCTCTGGTTCTCTCTATCCCCATCAAGAGAGCAAGGTCTTCAGGGTGTTTTGATAAGGAAGATCACCCAACCCATTGACTTTATCATCATCATCCCAGGATTTCATCAATGGCAATTCCTACAGGTACGCTTCCGCCTTTGGTTATTCATCATGTAATTGGTATGGATTATTGAGCATAAGGTTGTAGGGTTTGTATTCCAACAATATGCTCATGAAATACCTTGGGTGGTAGACCTTTAGTGAGCGGATCCGCAATCATGGAGTTTGTCCTTAAGTGTTCTATGGATATCTGTCCACTTTGTACCTTCTCTTTAACAACTAGGAACTTAATGTCAATGTGCTTTGACTTGGTTGAGCTCCTATTATTGTTATAATACAGGACTGCTGATCTATTGTCACAATACAACTTGAGTGGTCTTTCAATCCCTTCAACTAGTTGCAGTCCCGTGACTAAATTTCTCAGCCAAATGTCCTGGTCAGATGCCTCATGAATTGCTACGAATTCTGCTACCATGGTTGATGAAGCAGTAAGACCTTGCTTGGCACTAGCTAAGAAACTGCTCCACCAGCTAACAGAATGACATAGCCTGAAGTTGATCTTAAGCTGTCTTGGCATCCCGGAAAATTCGAGTCAGAGTACCTAGTGATCTCTAACTGGTCTGACCTTCTATATGTGAGCATGTAGTTTCTTGTTCTCTTCAAATATCTCATGACCCTCTTGGCTGGTTTCCAATGGTCAAGACCTAGATTACTTAAATATCTACCTAAAATCCCTACTATGAACGCTATGTTTGGACGCGTACATACTTGGGCATACATAAGACTCCCTACAGCTGAAGCATAAGGGACCTTTTGCATTTCTTGAATTTCCAAACATCCCTTACGGCACTGTTTGAGCTTAAACTTGTCTCCCTTAGCAACTGGGGTGTCCCCTGGTTTGCAATCCTATAACCCAAACCTTTTGAGAACCTTATCGATATAGCTCTTTTGTGACAATCCAAGAATACCTCGAGATCTGTCTCGGTGTATCTGAATTCCTAATACAAAATAGGCATCACCAAGATCTTTCATCTCAAAATGCTTTGATAGAAATTTCTTAGTTTCGTGCAACATGCCTATATCGTTAGTGGCAAGCAGTATGTCATCAACATATAAGACCAGGAAAATATGTCTGCTCCCACTGAACTTATGATACACACAATCATCAACTGTATTCATCTCAAAACCAAATGAGAGAATTACTTGATGAAATTTATGGTACAATTGACGAGAAGCTTGTTTTAGCTCATAAATGGATTTTCTTAGTTTGCACACCATATTCTTTGGGTCTCTTAAGGTTTCATTATAGTTAGCCACAGTTTCCAACAAATAAAGATTATCATAACCAGAAAGTAAACCGGTTCCAACAACATTCGAATTTAAAGACAAAGTAAATTCTTTATTCCTGAATGAACAATAATATCCTGATTTGTCCAAATAAGAAATAGAGACCAAATTTCGTCTAAATGACTACAACAAAAGTGTCTTCTAAAATCAAATAATGACCGGAACTTAATAATAATCTAAATTTTCCTATGGCTTCAAATTCTACCTTCTTCCCATCTCCTACATAGATGCATCTTTCAGTATCACTAGGCTTTCGGAAGTTCAGGCAACCCTGCATTGAAACACTGATGTTAGTAGTTGCACTAGAGTCTAACCACCAAGTGTTTCCAGGTACTGAAGCTAAATTAATCTCAAAATAGACCAAAGACAGAATCATACCTTTCTTAACACGCCAAGCGTGATATTTGGCACAATCCTTCTTCACGTGTCCAGGACTCCTGCAGAAGAAGCAGTTGTTATCTTTAGTCTGCTTCTTTTGTTCTGGACCCTTAGCAGTAGCTTTGTTCTCTCCTCAATTCTTTTCCTTTTGCCCTTGTCTTTAGAGATGCTAGTAAAGTAAGCGCTTTCAATCCTATCTTGCTTCAGCCTGTCCCCTTCTTGCACACATGAGCTCATTAAGAGTCCATTTCTCCTTTTGACAATTATAAGTCACCTACTAACTGAATTGCGAAGGAAGAGACAACAATACTAAATGAATGAGTAAGTCATCTGACAACTCAATCTTTAGTCCTTTAAGCTTAGAAGCAATGTTGGACATCATCATAATGTGCTCTCTTATATTTCCCTTGCCTTGATACTTCATGGAAATTAAATTCTGAAGCATAGAACTTGTTTCAGCCTTATCACTTTTTTCAAAGCGTTTTTCCATCTCAACAAGGAAATATTTAGCTGTAACTATCTCATCCGAGACAGCACCTCTAAAGACCTCAGAAATGCCATGCTTTATGATCATAAGACTTATGCGATTTGAGCGATCCCATTTCTCATACTCTAGTTTTTCCTCAAAAGAACCAGAGTCCGTAGGAGTAGGGGGTCGTTCAATTCTTAATGCAAGGTCTAGATCCATGCAGCCAAGAACGATCATAATGTTCTCTTTCCATTCCTTAAAATTTGTCCCATCAAGGACAAAAATAGAACTCAAATTTGCAGATATGGAAGCAATAGATGCTGAAAATTAAATAAAGAACGAAACTTAGAAACTCACATTATAGGAAAATAAATAAATAAATACATATGTTCAAATCATGGAATTTAACCCATCTCAAGATACCCGGTGCACCATTGATGTCAAGTCTTTGGACAGTAACACCAACTGCCAGTGGTACTCTTGCTGCAACGATCAAATATTGACAATAAGACATGTCAAACAATAAACCTTCCTTTGGGCCGATTTACTGCTCACATGTATACCAAATAATTGTCACACATTTATCATCGCAGGTGTACATGTAATTCTGCCAAATATTAACCTTCCTTTGGGCCGGTTAATACCCGCATGAATAAACATATACACAGCCATTTGACACTCTTCACGAGCAATTTAGACAAGAGAGGTCACTTTGGCGACGTCAGGTTTCAATTAACTCATTCAAAATGTCAAACTTGACTTGAACATATATTTATTATATCCAAATAAAACAATGTTTAAAAAAATATTGTTCATTTATATAAACTGTGGGAATTAGTATTTGATAATTATTATTATTATTATTATTATTATTATTATTATTATTATTATTTTGTTAGAATAACATGACCATCAAGCTGACAATCCCAGTGGGTAGCACTCTATCTGCCATTTGAGGCAGCCACAAACTTACAAAGGCATATGCATACCAGTGCTATTAAACTCCTCAAAATTATCAAGAATGATGGACACATGACACAAATATTGGAAACATTTCATATCCAATAAATGTATTGGATAAAGTGATAATAATTCTTGAAAATACATAAGATACAATAAATCTAGAATGCTTAACTGATATACAAAAATAAATCGCAACATAAGAAATACAGAGTAGCAACTTTATAAAATTCACACTAAGAACATACCTTTAAGACATTAATTTGTAAAACTAGTATGCAATTTCGGTCAGATGATGACATTCTTTTTAACTTTGAAATAAAAGTCAAGATAAAGGAAACAAGTTACTGTAGCAAACATAACTACTGAAATACAAGAGTCATGCTTTGAAACGGAATTTGGTATTGAAGAGCAGCAGTAAACATAAATGAAGGAAAAACATGTATTGTTCTTCATAAATCAATACACACAAATCCACCTGATATATATGTCAATTACAACAGATATATTAGAAGAGATAGTCACAGGAATTGCTGATGCAGAAAAAGTCCCTTTAATAACCGGAAACAAAAAAAACAAAAAATATGAATTCCATAATATATATATCAAAATTCCCAAATTACAAACTCTAAGATTTCAATCATGTCAAAAATTCTAAATTGAATCCTAAAACAAAGACGATAACCGAATTTCATCATGAATTAAATATGGTAGGCTCTGATACCAATTGTTGAAAAAACCCTATAACGTTATGCTCAACAATCCATGCCAATTACATGATGAATAACCAAAGGCGGAAGCGTACCTGTGGAAATTGCCATTGATGAAATCCTGGGATGATGATGATAGAGCCAATGGGTTGGGTGATCTTCCTCAGCAAAACACCCTGAAGACCTTGCTCTCTTGATGGGGATAGAGAGAACCAGAGAGTTTTTTCCTTTTGGTTTGTGAAACTGAATAGTCTTGTCATGTTTGCCTTGAGAACCACTACCCCTATATATAACTATTATTAGTTATATCCCAAATTGCAGTATTTCTAATTCAGCCCCTCATTAAATTAGAAACTGCCTGGTATCTACACTATTAATTTTCATAACTATTATGCTCTTTAGCCATAAACTATTATATATTATTTGACCCCTAGTTTATTGGCTAATTATATAATGACTCTAACACACTTTATTAATTAATTACATATATGACCCATAAATCTTACAATATATATATATATGCTGTACAGATTCATGTAATGATTGCAATTGGGTTATCAACCAACAAGAACCAATTAAGTTAGATAAAAATGGTCTCTTTCAGTTATATAAATAATTGATAATGAAAATTCTAGATTTTAGTAATGAGAATTGAGTATATGATATTTAGTGAGAATACTTTATTTTATTTGAAAATGAGAAGAATGCTTCTCTAATTTTAAATTAAAATAAATGGTTGAGATTAAAACTTAATTTTAAAAACCCACGTTTCTCTCTCTATTTTAGTATTTCTTCAAAAACATTTCCCATTTCATCTTCTTGAAACTAAATTAACACTTAACTTTTTTTTTTGTCAATATATCCTATTCAAACTATAATATTTGTAAAATTAATTAAATTAAATGTAATAAATCAAGATTATTTTTTCTCCAAATTGACAATGTTTTGCTGATTAAAAAAGTTCTATTCTATTAAATAAGAAGACCTTAGCACTCTTTAAATTACTTTATTGAATATCCTTAGTCAATATTTTGTTTTGATAAGTATTTACACCATTAATTGAAAAGTTTGTTTAATCAATATTTGACTAAACTTTAGTCAATATCATATCTCTTAAAATTATAAATATCATTAATGTTTCCATAAAATATTACCTTAAATATTTTATTTTTTAATACATTTTGATTCTTTCCTAAAATCCTTCTATTAATATACAATATATAGTTTACTCAGTTTCATAGAAAGATTAATTGAAGGTACAATGTTTTTATTTATCCAAAAATTTCTTTTGACATGTGTGCTGATGTTGTTATCAGTACACGGTGTTCTTGGAGTACATGTGAGTATTACTAATGGATTAGGAAACCATCTGGACTTAACTGTTCATTGCAAATCTGGAGATGATGATCTTGGAGTTCATGTTCTTTATGATGATGTTAAATTTGGACCCGATAAACTAGAATGGAGGTTTGGACGAAACATTTTTGGCAGAACACTATTCTATTGTTCCTTTAAGTGGAAAGGCGGATTTCATTGGTTTGACATATATAAAAGCAGTAGAGATTCATGTAATGATTGCAATTGGGTTATCGGAAAAGAAGGACCAATTTTGTTAGATAAGAATGGTCCCTTTCAATATCAGTGGAATAAGTAATTGATAATGAAAATTCTAGATCTTAATAAATATTGTAATTTAGAGTATTGATAACTCACTATATGATATGTAATTAGAATGCTCTTTTTATGTGAAAATGAGAAGAATGTTTCTCAAATTTTAGATTAAAATAAATGGTTGAGATTGAAACTCAATTTTAAAAACACGTGTTTCTCTCTCTATTTTAGTATTTCTTCAAAATCATTTACCTTTTCATCTGCTTGAATTTCAATTTATATTAATTATTTATATAATATATATTAAATATGTATTTCATTTTCTCAGAAGAAAAAAAGCACAAAGCAACAACGCCATCGTGAAACTTATGGATCTGAGTGAGATAAAACTATAAAATTTTAAGTGAATAAAAATCGACGATAGAGCATAAACAATGAACCTCAAAATTCAACAATTTTTTAAAAAGGAAGGAAAAAGAGACAAAATTCTTCCATCCTAACAAAAATAATTTTAGAGGATAAAATATTTGTTGCTAATTAATTAGTTAAAATTAGTATAATATTGATAACTTCTAAATAAAATGAGAATAACTATAACTATTATAAAATCGTAGATGGACAAATAATTGTCACTAAAGGCTAGTTAAATACATCATAACACAAAATATGGATGGAAGAGGAAAATAATAATTATTCTCCATCATGGCAGAGAGGAGAGTGACAATGGACAGGGATGGAAATGAGAGTACGGTGGATAGGGAGAGAAGAGGAGAGAGAAGAGTCGACAGGGAAGGACAAAAATGAGAAAATATTTGTTAACTTTTATCTTGTTGAGAACAAATTATTTTAACCTACTTTAAATGACGTAGTACAAAATAACAGTGAAATTTATTTAAAAAATTTGATTACTATATCATATGTGATAAGTGCATCAAACAAAAGATTAAAGTGAAATAGGATAAGTAAATGTCTCGTTATCTTGACCATCAAACAAGCTCTTATGTTTGGCTTTTAATTAAGACATTTAGATGAAAAGAAAGTTATTATATAGTAATTAATGGTCATGGCAAGGTTAAAATTGTTACACCAATATTGATTAATTGAGTCACATGCACTTTTCTATACACCTTTATAAGATTCGTCCTATGCACTTTTCTAGTAAAAAAAAAGTTTTCATTCGGATTGCCCCAAATTGTTTTCTAAAAAATCACGAAAAAATCAATGAACAACACTCCTGTAAAAGAGATTTTTTACGAGATTCAACCCTAAAAATCCTAAATTCTTTTGTTTAGACTTCTTTATTTTTTATTTTTTTCAGTTTATTTGAATTTTTGCCGGTGAGACTCATGCATTTATTAAATAATAATTTTATATTTTATATTAATGCCACAAAAAGTGATAGCATATAGAATCACACGATAAAATGCTTAAATCGGAAAATGATAATTTAATTTATAAATCATCTAATTAAATAATAATTTAATTACATAAAATTAATTGTTCTTTTAATGTACAATATATATATATATATATAAAAGACTTGGTGAGGGATAAGTTATATAAAATTGGTTATAAATATATAATAGTTTATGGGTTGTAAGTCCCGTGTCTAAGCCGACGTACAGGCGTTTAAGGGCAGTGAATTCTTGTAAAGTTTCTTCACAATAAAAAGACAAAATTTTTAAATATGGATAATCTCTTTTGTAGAACTTCTTCTTTTTCCACTCCTTCTACCCAAAACTTCTCAGAAAAAAGGGAACCTATCAATAGTGAAGAAATCACTATTGAAGACTTCCAAAAATTTATAAACAATTGGCAAATTCCAAAAATAAAAAAAGATCAGATCTATGAATCTAGTCTTTTCCAAAATCTATTAAAAATAGATTATGTTATCAAAACGGAAGAACGTGATGTTGCTCTTTCTAACCCCTTTGAAACAATAAATCTTCTTTCTCAAAAAACGCTCCAAAAACACACTAACAAGAACTATAATTTCATACATATAGGTCTTGTTCAAGTCGGTATCGAACCTCTAACAAGGAAAGGATTAAACACTTCAATCCTATGTGTCTTACGAGATGCATGATTCTTGAACTTTCAAGATTCAATAATAAGTACAGTTGAATCTAGTTTATGTCAAGGACCAATTTGGTTTAGATGTTATCCAAATTTTTCTTTATCTTTAAAAGACCCAAACATCACAAAATCTCTCATGTTACAAATCAAAACTCATAATTACAAAATGATAGCATGACCTATTCTTGTAGCTATTATTTACAGAGTTCATTACAAAGCAATGTTCTCAGCCTTTACGGCAACAAAAAATATTGAAAACAAAAAGGGCGAAACGCTATTTTTACAAACTGGTTTAACAAAGGCAATCACTGTTATTCCAAAAAACCATCATTTGGAAAGATATTGATCTTCCTGAAGAATGGATTCTGGAAGGAGCTGTTAGACCACAGTCTCTTAAACAATCAAAACCAAACAACAATCTTATAGAAGTCATACAATACAATGACGGTAGGGTAAAACTAAGTTTTTCAAGAAGTTCTAGTGCCAGGTATTTTGATGTTGGTTCTTCTAAACCACCTCCAATCATAAAATTTCCTCAAAAATTAAAAAACTTTACAAAACCACGTTTTTCATGTTCCAGCATACCAAGTGCTTCTTTTCAAAACGTTCACTACTCCATAAATATACCTCATCAAATTTACACAACACCTCAAAACACTAATGAGGAGCAACAAAATATTTCTCCACCAACTTCGCCATCTTTTTCTGCTATAACTGAAAATGTTGTTAATGAACTCAATGTTATAGAAAAAGAATTTGAAGTTGATAAAACTATCCTCCATAACGATTTTTATGCTTCCAAAAATACAGAAAAAAGAACATGGTTTTTCAAAAACTTTCTAAAATTGTTTAGGGAAGGCAGATCATAATTCACCCAAGCCCTACATGAACAACTCAGTAGGATAGAGCATTCCTCTACCTCCACACCAGTGGTAGCTAAAGATACCTTTGACAAAACAGTTACGACTTTAGACCAAGTTTCCGAAACCAAAAACGAACCACAAAACCTGTGCAAACTTCAATGGCAGAAGGGTCAACCTTTAGCCATGGTCACAACACCAGACTTAGGTATTGAAAACAGACCTAATATCCTCTCTCAATCCAAATTCAATGCCAATACTGTCTATGAATGGAACATAGATGGTATGTTCGAATACAACATCTTAAGTCTCCTCCAACAAATGACAATGGCATCAAATGCTTACAAAACCAAAGCCAACACACCTGACAAAGCCATAATTGAACTTCTAATAGCAGGATTCTTAGGCCAACTCAAAGGATGGTGGGATTACCATCTCACACCCTCTCAATACTTAGAAATTTTGAGCGCAATTCAAACCACAAAGGAAGGAATTCCCATCCTCGACGAAATAGGAAACCCAATGCCTGATGCAGTTGCAACACTAATACACACAATTAGCTTGCACTTCGTAGGTGATCCATCACACTTAAAAGATAAAAACGTAGAACTTCTATCCAACCTTAGATGTAAAAAACTTTCTGAATTCCAATATTACAAACGCACTTTCCTAACCAGAGTTATGCTAAGGGAAGACTCAAACCAACCTTTCTGGAAGGAGAAATTTCTTGCAGGACTCCCAACCCTTTTAGGAGAAAAGGTTAAAAACAAAATCAAAGAAGTCTATGGGTAAACCAAATCCCATATAACCATTTAACTTATGGGAAATTGGTTAGCTTTACTCAAAAGGAAGGTTTAAAAATCTGTCAAGATTTAAAACTCCAAAAACATCTAAAATGGGAAATGAAAAGAACTAGACAAAAACTAGGATCTTTTTGTAAACAATTTGAAATACCCATGACTAATATTTCGAAAGATTGTGAAGGATCTTGTGCGAAACCCTATAAAAAACCTCACAGAAAATCTTTCACCAAATAAGGCAGACTTGAATTCTATAAAAAATCTAGACCCCAAAATCCTTACAATCAAAGAAAACCTAATTTTTACAAGAAAAAACCTTTTCAAAAGAAGTTTGAACCTCAAACTTCAAAATAAATAACTTGTTATAAGTGTGGTCAAACAGGACACATCTCAAGATATTGCAAGAGAAATAAAAAACTCCATGAATTAGAAATCGATGAACAGATACTTCAAAAAATAGAGGCAATACTTTTAGAAACCTCTGAAGAAGAAACTGTCATGGATTTTGAAATAGGTTCATCAGAAAATGATAAACCTCTACACTATGATGAACTAGGAATCTCCGACTCTCATAGCGATTCAGAGGCTAGTACAAAATCTATTAATGTTCTAACAAAGGATCAAGAACTAATTCTTGGTATTATAAAACAGGTTGAAGATACAAAACTTCAAAAAGAAATAATAGGAAAGTTGTTAAATACTTTTGAATCAAAACAAGGTCAACCGTCCACATCCTCATCAAAATTACTTACTAAGACCACTTATGACCTAACAAATATCTTACAAAAAAGAACAAAGTCACAAACCCATGTCACAATTCAATCACTGCAAGAAGAGATTAAAACTATAAAACACGAGTTAAAAACTCTTAAACAAAAACAAGAAATTGATTCAAACATTCTTCAAAATCTTATTTTCTAGGTACAAAATCAAACCTCTTCTGACCAAGAACGGGATGAAGATGAAAGGGAAAATGAAGAATATTCTAACAAAATCGAAAATTTAGAAGAAATCCCTAAGGATTTCTTGTTCGTTTTAAGAACAATAACAACAAGAAAATATTTAATCAAAATTAATTTAGTTTTTTCTGAAGATTTCAAATTTGAAACAATCGCACTATTTGATACTGGAGCAGACTTAAATTGCTTGAAAAGTAGCATTGTACCAAACAAATTTCTACAAAAATCAAATGAAAAACTTGTTGCAGCTAACAACTCCAACATGATTATAAAAAGCAAAACTGAAGCTTCCATTAAAATTGGTAACGTTTCAATGAAAACTCCTTTTGTTTTATTAGAAAATATTACTCATGCTGTCATTTTAGGAACCCCTTTCATTAACATGATAACTCCCTATTTAGTCAATTACGACAATATTTCTTGCAAAACAAAAGAAGCCAAAATTGTTTTCCCTTTTATTGAAAAACCTAGGAAAAAGAATTTAAATCTTTTAAAAGCTTATTATGTTTACAAAATTGAACTAAATTGTTTAATTCAAGGATAAGAAAAACATTTATATTTCTTAAAACAAGATGTTTCTTTTCTCAAAACTGAACAACAATTACAAAATAATTTCATAAAACAAAAAAAATTTAGATCTCCAAAAAAGAATTGAAAACGAAATATGTTCAGAATTATCAAATGCTTTTTGAAATGGAAAACAACATGTGGTAGACCTACCATATGAAAATGACTTTTCTGATAAACAAATCCCAACGAAAGCTAGACCTATCCAAATAAATTATGAACTTGAAACACATTGCAAAGCAGAAATCCAAGACCTAGAACAAAAAGGTCTAATTACAAAATCTAGGTCACCTTGGAGTTGTGTAGCCTTCTATGTGAATAAAAATTATGAAATAGAAAGAGGTACACCCAGGTTGGTAGTAAATTACAAACCTTTAAACAAAGCTTTAAAGAATACAAAGATTTAAAGAATACAAAGCTTTCAAAATTTGACATGAAATCAGGAATTTGACAAATACAAATTGATTCAAAAGATTGGTATAAAACAACTTTTACGGTCCCTTTTGGTCAATATGAGTGGACAATAATGCTCTTTGGATTAAAGAATGCTCCTTCAGAATTCCAAAGAATTATGAATGAAATTTTCAATCCATTCTCAAAATTTTGCATTGTTTATATTGATGATGTCTTAATATTCTCGGAAACTATTGAACAACATTTCAAACATCTTAAGACATTTTTAATGATCACTAACAAAAATGGAATGGTTGTTTCAAAATCCAAAATATCCCTTTTCCAAACAAAAATCCGTTTCCTAGGACATTACATCTCTCGGGGCACTATTACACCTATTGAAAGGTCCCTATCTTTCGCAGATAAATTTCCTGACAAAATTCTTGACAAAACACAATTATAAGGATTTTTAGAATCTTTGAACTATGTTTTAGATTTCTGTCTTAACATTAATAGGATAGCAAAACCTCTTCATGGTAGATTAAAGAAAAAACCTATCCCATGGACGAAAGAACACATAAAAATAGTTCAAATAATCAAAAAACAAGTTAAAGAAATACCTTGCTTGCATTTAGCTGACCCATCAGCCCAAAAAATTGTTGAGACAGATGCGTCAGACATAGGATATGGGGGTATCCTTAAACATAAAACAAATAACAAAGAATGTATTGTACTGTTTACATCTGCACATTAGAATGATTACCAAAAGAATTACTCTACCATTAAAAAAGAAATTCTTTCAATTGTCATGTGCATTACAAAATTTCAAAGTGATTTACTCAACCAAAAAATTTCACTTCGAATTGATTGTAAATCTGCAAAAGAAATTTTACAAAAAGATGTTCAAAACATTGCATCAAAACAAATTTTTGCCAGATGGCAAGCAATCCTTAACATCTTTGATTTTGAAATTGAATTTATTAAAGGAGATCAAAACTCAATTCCAGATTTTCTAACCAGAGAATTTCTCCAAAACAGTACTTGAGTGATGCCCAGAAAATCTAAAAGAATTGAGGTCCAGAAGGACCAACCACAAGAAACCCCAAAACCTATCTCATATGCAAAACCCATTCGGTCTTGGGTAGAAGTTGTCGAAGAAAATGAAGGCCAAAACCATATTAAAAAATGGCTTGCCAACCAACAAAAAGCTGGTCCTGACAATTTCCAAGAGATAAAAGACTCAATTGAAGAAAACCTTTAACTCCAAAAATTGCAAAACTCCACAAACTCCAACAAGAGATTGAATCCCTCCAAATACAACTGCCTTCATTTACGGGGCAGGAAAGAGGAGAATCTTCAAAAAATTATTTCAAAACCTTTACAGGAGGAACCATCTTGTAAAATAATTTCAAAATTCTCTCAAGGAGAAACTTCAAAAATTATTTTAAATGATTCTGAGATTACTTTGTTCAAACCAAAATCCGAATATTTTGCTAAAACAGATTATCAAAACATTTGGACAAACGAGGATCATTTCTATAATAGAAATCCTCAATTAGTCATCTCAAAGATTTTTCCAGAAGGCTAGTTTTTCAAACCGTATGATTTATCAAAACCCCAACCTTACTATAAATCTATTCTTGAATGTACATGATCTGTAACAATTCAAGACAACCCAAAAGAAGACCCAATAGCCTATTCAACTACCAAAATCCACAAAATTATCCCACCATCAGAATGGGGATCAAACCTATACACACAAAAATAGTTCCTAGTCGATTTCAAAAATACGATAAACCATTGTAGGACATTTAATTACTGGGATTATCAGCAAGCCTGGTACAACATTTTTCTCATTCAAAACCAAAAATTTAGCCATACTTGGCTATTTTTCTTTAACCTTACCATGGAACCTTCTAAAATTCCTCAATGGTTTGCTCATTGGTGGAAATTCTTTGGCTCCATTCTAGATATCTTAAAAACAGAAGTCCACGAAAGCTTCCAATTATACAAAACCCATTACAAACCAACAAACAGGGAACACATTTTTCACCATCTAATGTTATTCTCTACAAAATTCTTTCAACCATGGGTATTAGCCTGGTATTTTGACATTAACCAAAAAGAAATCCAAACAATCCTTGTCAGAAGATTCAAAGCTAGATGGTGGACAAAATTTTCTATTCCACAAAGTATAAAAAAACAAGTTATATCGACATGGCTCCAAAGGCAAGGAATGAAGAAACTAGACCAAATGGCAACTAAATTCTTGGTCCAAAAATAATTTGCCCAAATGCAACTAGCAGCGGCAAAACCCGAGGAAGAATACTTTGAAATCATGGCCCAACTTCTCAAAAGTAAGGCCCAATCATCAAAACATTCCTCAGACAGCGCTTCAGAAAACACCTTTAATATGGAAAATGAAAATGAAGACGACTATTTCGGCATCTTGTTACCCATAAAATGAATGCAATGGCCCAATACTCTTGGCCCATAAAAAAAATGTTGTATATCATGTAAAGGGCGTAGCCCAAATTTCTTTTTGTATCAGTGTAAAAATAGTCTAGCATATCACTTAACGGGTCTGGCCCAAAATTGATTTTAGACTTAAAAAAACATTGAAAAGCAGAACACGAATATTTTCTTTCTGAAAAACAAAACGCAAAAAGAAAAGTTGTTTGACACTTGTCTGCCATCTGCACCAACAGTCAAACGTGGCACCGAAAGTAGAAGAAATCTCGTCATTTCCTCCACCTCACAATGTAGCACAAGCGGAATCCTTTCCCTATATAAGGAAGGCACCTCTTCAGCTCAAGGCATAGTGGAATACAACAAGTGAACATCTGTTAGAAATCTTGAGAGTTTCTTAAGTGTCTCCTATATTTTCATAATCTTGTATTTTCTTTTTTCCGTTATCCAAAGCCAAGTTCTCATTGTAAGTATTTGTTAGTATGTATTAATTATATTCCGCTTTCTATTTGCATCAAATCCGTATTTATGTTGTGCAAAATAAGTATGCTTTGCACTATTAGAAATCTTGAGAGTTTCTTAAGGGTCTCCTATATTTTCATAATCTTGTATTTTCTTTTTTTTGTTTTCCAAAACCAAGTTCTCATTGTAAGTATTTGTTAGTATGTATTAATTATATTCCACTTTCTATTTGCTTCAAATCCGTATTTATGTTTTGCAAAATAAGTATGCTCTGCACTTGCAGCTAGTAGGTGATCTTGTGCATCAGAAAGTGTGTTTAAGTTTATTTTATTATGAACATTTGCTTTTTCTTTCTTGTTTTTTAATTTTTTTTCCCAAAAACAACAGATTTGGATTTCTTCCTTGAAGATTTACCATGTTTTAATTTTTGTGGTTTATGGGTTTGGTTTTGTTTTGTTGAATTAGTAAACGCGGTACATCGTATGCAAGTATTAGAACAAGTTCTGATAATAGAATATCTCTCCTATTATCACATTATTTTGTTATGTGAATTCATATTTACCTCTGTATAAATGTATCAATATTATTATTATTATTATTATTATTATTATTATTATTATTATATATCAATACATCTTAACACAATATGGATGAAAAGAAAAATAATTATTATTCTCCATAATGGATTGCAGAGGAGAGCGTAAATGGACATGGAAACAAGAGTACGATAGAGAGAGGGGAGAGGAACATAGGTGGAGAAGGAGAGAGAAAAGTGGATACGGAAGTACAAAAATGAGAAAATAGGAGAAATAATATTGTTTAAATAAAATTGATTACCGTATCATATTGAAGATAAGTGTATTGTATCATGTCTCGACCATCAAACGAGCCCTTATGCTTTCCTTTTAATTAAGAGATTTGGATGAAAACAAAGTTATTACATTAAGTGAGTCACATGCACTTTTCTAGGCACCTTTATAATATTTGTCGTAGGCAAAAAAACTGATTTTCAGGCAACTGGATTGCCCCAATTTTTTTCTCTAGAAAATCAACGAATAGAACTCCCATAGAAGGGACTTCTTACGGGATTCAACCCTAAAAATTCAAATTCTTTCGTTTAAACTACTTTTTAAATTTTTTTCAATTTATTTGAGTTTTTGCCTATGAGACTTACCCACTTATTATATAATAATTTAATATTTTATATTAATGTCACAAAAAGGTCATAGCATATAGAATCACACAATAGAACACTTAAATTAAAAAATAATAATTTAATTTATAAATTATATAATTAAATTAAATTTTCTTTCAACGTACAAGTTCCACTCTAGCAGCATGATAGAAATTTGTAATATATATATATATATATATATATATATATATATCACATTATTTTATTCTTATGAATTCATATTTATCTTTATATATACATTATTATTATTTTTATTATCCATCAACACAAAATATAATATCAATACATCATAAAACAAAAAATATTGATGGAAGAGGAAAATAATTATTATTATCCACCATGGATGGCAGAGGAGAGCGGCAGTGTACATGGAAATGATAATACGATAGAGAGGGAGGGTAGAGGAACACATGTGGAGGAGAGGGAAAAGTGGATAGGAAAGGACAAAAATGAGAAAATATTTGTTATATTTTATTGTGTTGAGAAATGAGTTATTTTAACATACTTTAAATTACGGATTACAAAATAACCAAAAATATTATTTGTTTAAAAAATTTGATAACCTATCACATGCGATTGGTGCATCAAACAAAAGATAGAAAGTTATTACATAGTAATTAATTGTCACGGTAAGGTTAAATTCGTTACACCAATTTTCTCATTAATTGAGTCACATGAACTTTTCTAGACACCTTTATAATATTTGTAGTGGATACTTTTCTAGTAAAAAAAAAATGATTTTCAGGCAAGTTGTCCCAAATTATTTCCAAAAAATCACAAAAAATAAATGAACAGGATTTCCATAGAAGGGACTTGTTTGGAATTCAACCCTAAAAATCCCAAATTCCTTCGTTTTGACTACTTTTTTTGGTATTTGACTTTTAGAAAATTGTGGTGGTATCTTTAATTTTATTTTATTTTTAGGTATTTTTTTATAGGGTTTTTCATTTTCCACTTCTATTTTAGCGATAGGGACATTGTTGGAATTTTTAGAATTGTGTGTTGCATTGTATTGCTATATTCTCATGATGCATGACTAGGATTAGTTTTGCAAATATGCATTCTCTTGATCCTGAAACAGATAGGACTTTTCATTTTGTATGCAATGCACAAATGGTACACAATGCATTATAAGTAACTTTAGGGTATTCAAGCACAATGCATTATAAGTAACTTCATGGTATTCAAACACAATGCATTATAAGTAACATCAAGTGCAACAAGTTGTGTGTTCTACCATGAAGCCTCAAGGAGTCACAAAAGATCATATCAAACTAAGATTCTTCCCATTCTCACTTCAAGATGTTGCCAAGACTTGGTTGTACTACCTTAATCCAGGTTATGTTACAAGTTGGAATGATATGAAGAAATTGTTCCTAGAAAATTCTTCCATGCCTCAAGAGTTGCTTCAATCAGGAAAAAAATATGTGGCATTAGGCATATTTACAGAGAACCATTACATAAGTATTGGAAAAGATTCAAGAAGTTAGTAGCTACGTGCCCTCATCACCAAATTTCTGAACAATTTTTATGAAGGTTTGTTACCTCTGGATAGAACCATCTTGGATTTTGCTAGTGGGGGATCACTTGTCGATATGACCCCAGAAGCGGCAAATGTCTTGATTGAGAACATGTCTATTAATTCTCCATAATTTACAACCATAACCAATTCGACAAGGTTGATAAAAGGAGTGAATGAAATTCAAGGTTCTTTCACAAGAATATAGAATGCATACTTGATGAGCTTACATCTTTAGTAAAAAAATTGGAAGTAGGTAGGTAAAAATCAAACAATAATCGTATGTGGTATTTGCACTTCTATAGAGCATCCTACAGATTCATGTCCTACATTGCAAGAAGATCCAATTGTTGATGCTCCTCAAACATATGCAACAAACATATACAATCCTCAAGCCAACTATGGTATGTCATATAACAGGTACAATATTGGTTGGAGAAATCATCCCAACCTGAGAGGGGAATTCATCTGCACAACAACAACCGAGGCAACAACAAAACATTGCGCAACAACAAACCAATGTACATCAGCAAAATAACACACCGTCATTGGAGGACCTTGTCAAATAGATGGTTTTTAACAATCTCTAATTACAACAAAGAAAATATTCCACCATTCAAAATTTGAAAACAAAGATTGGTCATCTGACCACTTCAATTCATCAGATGCAGACTCATGGATCAAACCAACTACATGCCTAGTTAGTAGTAAATCCAAATGCTCCTAATGTCATTGCAATTACCTTGAGATATGGCAAAGTTATTGAAGTATCAAATGTACCTCAAACTGCAGTTATGAAAAATAACAAGGTTGTTGAGGAAACTTTAATACCTGATTGAAACTGTTGATGTTGAGCAAAATATACCATTTACTTTCCTTTAAAAGGCAGTGAAGAATAAGAAAATGGACAAGGTAGATAGTGCTAAGGAGATCTTCAATACATTTAGGAAGGTGGAAGTGATCATTCCCCTCATTCAACTCATGCCCCATAAATGCAAAGATCCAGGAACTTTTTCCATCCCATGTACCATAAGCAATAGTCAATTTGAAAATGCCATGTTAGATTTAGGAGCTTCCATTAATGTTATTCCTACATCTATTTTTAACTCTCTTGCTCTTGGACATTTACAGAGTATATGTGTTACCATTCAATTGGTGCATATGAGCAATGCTCGCTATGCTGGACTGGTGGAGGATGTACTTGTTTGAGTGAATGAATGATATTTCCAACAATTGTTTGGTGGAGGATGTACTCGCAATGCTCGCTATTCTTGGTACAATAAGTTGAGCTAAATTGTGTATCATATGTGATAGGTCATTAACCTTTGTGAGATTTTGAGCCTTATTATGGATGGAATACATTTTTTTCCATTTTTTTTTCTTATGTGTGATTTCATTCATGATTGCTAGTAACGCCAAAACTTGACTTGACTCTTGTCCGCATGTATATATTGAAATGATCTAGGCAGTTGTTTATTGTTAAGCTACTCACCAAATAAGCGTACCCTACAATTATCCATTTGTTTAAGCCCCTTAGAACCTAATTATTCCATCCTTTGTTATATAACTCATTACAAGGCTAAAAGTAAAAACAATGAACTCACCCATTCTTGGGGGATAAATGAGTCATTCTTTAAATAAGTGTGGGGGTGCTTGACTTTATTGTTTGGTTATATTTTAGTTTTATTAAAAACAAAAAATAAAAAAATAGATGAGGAAAATTAGGAAAATGGTTGTATGGTGAAAAAAAAATAGTGTGAGAATAAAAGTTAATGATATTTTGTTGAGTTACCTTTTGTAACGCCCCAAATTTTTTTTTATCAAAACATTACTTAAAAATATTTATTTTCTTTTAGAAATAATTATAATTTTTTTTCTTATGAATAATTCATCATGTAAAAATTTGAAGATGCGTTAGAAAATGACTTGATATATTTTTTTTGTGTAAAAGAATATAATGCAATTTGCTAAAATTTTATTCATTCATTTATTTGCAAAATTAATATTCCAATTGTTAGATCAATTTTTATTTATGCTCCAAAATAAAATAAATTCTATATATTTTCTATGTGATGCATGATATATAAAATTATGTTAGCATGTTATATATATATATATATAGTTCCTTTTAACGTTATTTCCATAGTAGAAATTGTAGGCTATGAGGGCAAATCGTTTAATTTAATTTAATCATTATTTAATTGAATAATTCATTAATTAAATTTTTAGTTTCTCTATTTAACCGTTTTATTGTGTGATTTTTATTAAATTAATATTAAATATTATAATTTATGAGTGACATCTAATCATGCGTCATTGCTACTTAACTATTCATAAAATTAGTGATACAATTTTAACCTTATCGTTAATACTATTTATTGTGCAACAACTATTCCTTAAGGCAAATAAAAATATACTTGTCAAAAGTGTCATCGTTGTTAGGTCTAATAATTTGTTTCTCGACTCCCGAGTATACATGCAATAACAAAGGTACTTAATATTTATATTGGTACATTTTGCGTCGAGCACACTCATTTCACATATCACTCTATCCATAGGCCTAAGATACAACTCCAATAATGCAGAAGGATGAATCCTATCTACATCATCCATATCTCTCTACATGGTTTAGGGTTTAGAGTCATATTATGGTGTTGGTGATTTTTCCTCCTCGACGCTTCAAGAGATAAATCCTAAACTATGTAGAGGGATGTGAGCAGAGGCAAATCTTAGTTGTGATGGGGGGTTACATTTTAAACATTTCTCAAAGTCATTCTCGAAAATTCTAGCAACATTGGAAAGATGATTTTCATTTTTTCAATTCTTGGACTCTCATAAATAGTTTCAAATGCAGAAGTTATAATTTATTCATCACTTTCACTCTCACAAATATTCCTCTTGAAAAAAGAATAAATTATTTTACTCTTCTTAATTCTCACAAATATCTCTAATACAAATAAAAAAATTTAAATAAATCATTAAATCAAGGACTCAATCACATTTAAAATAATGCAAAAATAAAGGGAGTTACAAATCAGAGTCACAAATCGTAAATAAAAATATACTTGTCACAAGTAAAAAAACAAATTTATCAAAAATCAGAGTCACAATAACAAATTAGAGGTAATATGCACACACCAGGATCACAATCACAATCACACATAAAAATATTCTTGTCATAAATAAAAAATTTATTATCAACAATCAAAGTCACAATCACAAATCAGAGATAATATGCATAAATCAGAGTTACAGTTATAAATTATAGATTCACTCTTTACATAAACAAATCAAAGATTTAGTCACACACAAAGTAATGCAAAAATCACAAATCATATACTCAAAGGAAGTATCAAACTCAAAAGGGAGTATCACAAATCAGTGATTCACATATGTGGTGAGTATGGTGACCACTAACCAAATTGCAAAATACTCTGATTTGTGTGGGAGGAGGGAGATACAGCATAGCGAGTAGTGTCGTGCACAAATCGTGTGTGCAAGGAGGGATGCACAACATAGTGAGCAACGACGAGTAGAGATAGAGGAAAACAAATCACGAACAAAGACGACGACAAAGACAAACAAAGAAGACGACAAAGACGAACAAAAAAGAATGTCGATTCTGGAAAAGGGCATATGTAAAAAGGAGTGAAAGAGAGTGCATGGAGAAGACAAACATTTTAAGGTTTTAAGTATGTTTGTAATTTTCTAATTTTAATAAGGTTTTAAGTATGTATCTGTTCGCGGTTTGTTTTCGTCTCTCTCTACTCGTCATTGCTCACTATATTGCGCATCCCTCCTTGCACACACAATTTGTGCACGCCACTACTCACTCTATCACGTCTCCCTCCTCCCACACAAATCAGAGTATTTTGTGATCTGGTCAATGGTCACCATACTCACCACATATGTGAATCACAGATTTTTGATACTCCCTTTTGAGTTTGATACTTCCTTTATATTTCTGATTTGTGATTTTTGCATTACATTGTATTTAACTAAATCTTTGATTTGTTTATGTAAATAGTGAATCTATGATTTGTGACTGTAACTCTAATTTATGCATATTATATCTGATTTGTGATTGTGACTCTCATTTGTTGATAATAAATGTTTTATTTGTGACAAGTATATTTTTATTTGTGATTGTGATCTTAGTTTGTGCATATTATCTCTTATTTGTTATTATGACTCTGATTTTTGATAAATTTGTTTTTTACTTGTGATAAATATATTTTTATTTGTGATTTGTGACTCTGATTTGTAAATCCTTTTATTTTTGCATTATTTTGACTGTGATTGAGTCTTTGATTTGTTGATTTATTTTAATTTTTTATTTGTAGTAGAGAAATTTGTGAGAATGAAGAAGAATAAAGCAATTGATTCTTTTTTCAAGAGGAATATTTGTGAGAGTGAAAGTGATGAAGAAATTATAACTTATGCATCTAAAACTATTTATGAAAGTCCAAGAATTGAAAAAAATGAGAATCATTTTTCCAATGTTCCTAGAATTTTCGAGAATGACTTTGAGAAATGCTTAAAACGTGACCCCGAAAGCACCCTCAAATTTAATAATATCCACCAAATCAATTGGATGAAATTTAAAGAGCTTATCTAAAATCTAGTTCTTATCAAATAAATTTAGAACAATATCCTTTATCCGTCAACGAGATTCATCCAAGACGGTTTCAATACGCTTGGTTTAGCATCTTTTCTTCATGACTAGAATATTAATCTTCTAAAGATGTTGCATGTTGCTTACCATGCTATCTATTTAACACAAGACCAAGTGGATATCCGAAATCAAATGTCTTAATTGGTACAAGTTTTAGAGGTTGGAAGAAAGTTAAAAATGGAAATTGTTGCGCCTTTCTCAAACACATAGGGATGGATCCTTGCTCACCACACAACAACACAATGAAAGTTTGTCTAAACTTGTCGAACCAAGATGAATATATTAGGGATACTATTCAAGCACAAAACACATAACAAATTTTGAAGAATTGAATATGCCTCAAGAGATCAATTGAGAGTGTTCGTTGGTTAACACTTCAAGCTTGTGCTTTTAGGGGACACGATGAAACTAACATGTCGAGAAATCACGATAGTTTTCTTCAATTGATAAAAATCTTAGCGTCTTACAATGATGAAGTTGCAAAAAGTGTTCTGGAAAATGTTCCATATAATTCAAAGTATAATTCACATCAAATTCAAAAAGAGCTCTTTCATATTCTTTTTAGTAGGGTGAAAAAACATATATATGAAGAAATTTGTGATTCAAAATTTTGCATCATTGTAGACGAAGCTCGTGATGAATCAAAAAAGGAACAAATGTCTCTTGTATTAAGATTTGTTGACAAGGTTTAATTCAAGAGTGATTTTTTTTGTGACACATGTTAAAGACACTACAACTTTAACTTTGAAAGAAGAAGTATGTGATATGTTTTCTCGACATAATCCTGATGTTTTTAACATATGTGGTTAATGGTATGATGGTGCTAGTAAAATGAGAGGATAATGGAATAGTTTACAACCACTATATATTAAAGATGGTCCTTATGTATATGATGGCCATTGTTTTGCTTATGATTGCAACTTTGCCTTGGTTACTGCATCAAGAGAAGTTGTTCCAATTCATAAAATATTTGATAAGCTTACAAGCTGCTGAATTAGAGGAAATTGCACATTTTCTATAAATTAATGAGATTGTAACTGGTAAAGGTGAAAATCAAATTGGTATTTTGAAAATGGTTGGGGATACTCATTAAGGATCACATTTATCTCTTATTTATAGTAAATAGTAGTAACGGTTAGGTTAAACGAATATGAACTCATTAGAACTCCCATAGAAGGGATTTCTTACGAGATTCAACCCTAAAAATCCCAAATTCTTTCGTTTAGACTACTTTTTAAATTTTTTCAATTTATTTGATTTTTTATCGGTGAGACCTATGCAATTATTAGATAATAATTTAATATTTTGTAGGCTAAATACCACCCGTTGTCCCTTAACTTCATTTTAGTTAACGTTTTAGTCATTTATCTTTTTTATTTTTTTTCCGATTAGGTCTTTTATTTTAATTTTAAGCGACAATTTGATCTTTTATGTTTTAAAATGTCAACAATGTTATCATTTTTTTACAAAAAATTAAAAAATTCATCAAAATTTTCAAACAAAACCCATAAAATTAATTATATTCTTTATTATAAAACAAATTTCATCAAATTCGTAATTCATATTTGTCGTTCTTTATTTAATGTTGTTAGCGATGAAAATATTAGTTTATTTAAAGATTAAAATTATGAATTTGATGAAATTGCATCATATTGAGGAAGATAATTAATTTTATGGATTTTGTTTGAAATTTTTGATGAATTTTTATAAAAAATAAGGATAACATTATTGACATTTTAAAACATAAAAGATCAAATTGTCACTTAAAATTAAAATAAAAGATAAAATTAGGAGAAAAAAGATAAATGACTTACACGCTAATTGAAATTAAAGTTAGAGACCACGAGTGGTGTTTAACCTATTTTATATTAATACGACAAAAAAGTGATATCATATAGAATCACACGATAGAACACTTAAATCCGAAAATAATAATTCAATTTATAAATCATCTAATTAAATAATAATTTAATTAAATAAAATTAATAGCTCTTTTAAGGTACAAGTTCCACTATAACGACATGCTAGAAATTTGAATATATATATATATATAGACACACGTGACTATTACTAATGGACTGGTAACTAAACTGGACTTAATTGTTGATTGTAAATCTGACCATGACATTGGAGTTCATGTTCTTCATAATGATGTTAAATTTGGAGACAATAAACTTGGTTGGAACTTTCGACAAAATATTTTTGACACAACACAATTTTATTGTTCCATTCAATGAAAAGGTGGATTTCATTGGTTTAACATATATATATATATATATATATATATATATATATATATATATATATATATATATATATATGCTGTACAGATTCATGTAATGATTGCAATTGGGTTATCAACCAACAAGAACCAATTAAGTTAGATAAAAATGGTCTCTTTCAGTTTTATAAATAATTGATAATGAAAATTCTAGATTTTAGTAATGAGAATTGAGTATATGATATCTAGTGAGAATATTTTATTTTATTTGAAAATGAGAAGAATGCTTCTCTAATTTTAGATTAAAATAAATGGTTGAGATTAAAACTTAATTTTAAAAACCCACGTTTCTCTCTCTATTTTAGTATTTCTTCAAAAATATTTCCCTTTTCATCTTCTTGAAACTAAATTAACACTTAACTTTTTTTTTTTTTGTCAATATATCCTAT
>JBBPBS010001017.1:15710680-15730876 GCA_037974835.1 Cicer judaicum
ATATATCCTATTCAAACTATAATATTTGTAAAATTAATTAAATTAAATGTAATAAATCAAAATTATTTTTTCTCCAAATTGACAATGTTTTGCTGATTAAAAAAGTTCTATTCTATTAAATAAGAAGACCTTAGCTCTCTTTAAATTACTTTATTGAATATCCTTAGTCAATATTTTGTTTTGATAAGTATTTACACCATTAATTGAAAAGTTTGTTTAATCAATATTTGACTAAACTTTAGTCAATATCATATCTCTTAAAATTATAAATATCATTAATGTTTCCATAAAATATTACCTTAAATATTTTATTTTTTAATACATTTTGATTCTTTCCTAAAATCCTTCTATTAATATACAATATATAGTTTACTCAGTTTCATAGAAAGATTAATTGAAGGTACAATATCTTTATTTATTCAAAAATTTCTTTTGATATGTGTGCTGATGTTGTTATCAGTACACGGTGTTCTTGGAGTACGTCTGAGTATTACTAATGGATTAAGAAACTATCTAGACTTAACTGTTCATTGCAAATCTGGAGATAATGATCTCGGAGTTCATGTTCTTTATCATGATGTTAGATTTGGAACCAATAAAATGAGTTGGAGGTTTGGACGAAACATTTTTGGCAGAACACTATTCTATTGTTCCTTTAAGTGGGACGGCGGATTTCATTGGTTTGACATATATAAAAGTAGTAGAGATTCATGTAATGATTGCAATTGGGTTATCAACCAAGAAGGACCAAAATTGGGTACCGTTCTATATCAGTGGAATAAGTAATTGATAATGAAAATTCTAGATCTTAATTAATATTGTAATTTAGAGTATTGATAACTCACTATATGATATCTAATGAGAATGTTGTTTTTATGTGAAAATGAGAAGAATGTTTTTTAAATTTTAGATTAAAATAAATGGTTGAGATTGAAACTCAATCTTAAAAACACGTGTTTCTCTCTCTATTTTAATATTTCATCAAAACCATTTACCTTTTCATCTGCTTGAATTTCAATTTGTATTAATTATTTATATAATATATACTAAATATTTATTTCATTTTCTCAAAAGAAAAAAAGCACAAAGCAACAACGCCATCGTGAAACTTATGGATCTGAGTGAGATAAAACTATAAAATTTTAAGTGAATAAAAATCGACTATAGAGCATAAACAATGAACCTCAAAATTCAACAATTTTGTAAAAAGGAAGGAAAAAGAGACAACAATTCTTCCATCCTAACAAAAAATAATTTCAGAGGATAAAATATTTGTCGCTAATTAATTAGTTAAAATTAGTATAATATTGATATCTTCTAAATAAAATGAGAATAACTATAACTATTATAAAATCGTAGATGGACAAATAATTGTCACTAAAGGCTAGTTAAATACATCATAACACAATATATGGATGGAAGAGGAAAATAATAATTATTCTCCATCATGGCAGAGAGGAGAGCGACAATGGACAGGGATGGAAATGAGAGTACGGTGGATAGGGAGAGGAGAGAGAAGAGTCGATAGGGAAGGACAAAAATGAGAAAATATTTGTTAACTTTTATCTTGTTGAGAACAAATTATTTTAACCTACTTTAAATGACGTAGTACAAAATAAGAGTGAAACATATTTAAAAAATTCGATTACTATATCATATGTGATAAGTGCATCAAACAAAAGATTAAAGTGAAATAGGATAAGTAAATGTATCGTTATCTTGACATCAAACAAGCTCTTATGTTTGGCTTTTAATTAAGACATTTAGATGAAAAGAAAGTTATTACATAGTAATTAATGGTCATGGAAAGGTTAAAATTGTTACACCAATATTGATTAATTGAGTCACATGCACTTTTCTATACACCTTTATAAGATTCGTCCTATGCACTTTTTTAGTAAAAAAAAAAAAGTTTTCATTCGGATTGCCCCAAATTGTTTTCTAAAAAATCACGAAAAAATCAATGAACAACACTCCTATAAAAGAGATTTCTTACGAGATTCAACCCTAAAAATCCTAAATTCTTTTGTTTAGACTTCTTTATTTTTTATTTTTTTCAATTTATTTGAATTTTTGCATTTATTAGATAATAATTTTATATTTTATATTAATGCCACAAAAAGTGATAGCATATAGAATCACACGATAAAATGCTTAAATCGGAAAATGATAATTTAATTTATAAATCATCTAATTAAATAATAATTTAATTACATAAAATTAATTGTTCTTTTAATGTACAATATATATATATATATATATATATAAAAGACTTGGTGAGGGATAAGTTATATAAAATTGGTTATAAATATTTAAAATCTTGAAAGTTTATTTTGGAGAATAATAGTTTATGGGTTGTAAGTCCCGTGTCTAAGCCGACGTACAAGCGTTTAAGGGCAGTGAATCCTTGGAAAGTTTCTTCACAATAAAAAGACAAAAATTTTAAATATGGATAATCTCTTTTGTAGAACTTCTTCTTTTTCCACTCCTTCTACCCAAAACTTCTCAGAAAAAAGGGAACCTATCAATAGTGAAGAAATCACTATTGAAGACTTCCAAAAATCTATAAACAATTGGCAAATTCCAAAAACATATATATGAAGAAATTGGTGATTCAAAATTTTGCATCATTGTAGACGAAGCTCGTGATGAATCAAAAAAGGAACAAATGTCTCTTGTATTAAGATTTGTTGACAAAGTTGGTTTAATACAAGAGTGATTTTATTTGTGACACATGTTAAAGACACTACAACTTTAACTTTGAAAGAAGAAGTATGTGATATGTTTTCTCGACATAATCCTGATGTTTTTAACATATGTGGTTAATGGTATGATGGTGCTAGTAAAATGAGAGGATAATGGAATAGTTTACAACCATTATATATTAAAGATGGTCCTTATGTATATGATGGCCATTGTTTTGCTTATGATTGCAACTTTGCCTTGGTTACTGCATCAAGAGAAGTTGTTCCAATTCACAAATTATTTGATAAGCTTACAAGCTGCTGAATTAGAGGAAATTGCACATTTTCTATAAATTAGTGAGATTGTAACTGGTAAAGGTGAAAATCAAATTGGTATTTTGAAAATGGTTGGGGATACTCATTAGAGATCACATTTATCTCTTATTTATAGCTTGATAAATATGTATGAGGCAACTTGTATTGTTTTAAAAAAAATTACAAATAAAAAAGCAAGTTATTCTACATGTGGAGATATTGATAGTGCTTATAATTATTTGATATCGTTTGATTTTATATTTATCTTGAATTTAATGAAAGACATTATGGAGATAACTGATATTTTTGTCAAGCCTAACAACAACAATCTCAAGATGTAGTTAATGCGATATGTTTGGTTGGAACGACAAAGTCTCTTATTCAAGTCTTGAGAGAATATGGTAGAGGTGCATTATTCAAGCATTGGGTAGTAATGAAGCATGATTAGATGTCACTCATAGTTTATAATATTTACTATTAATTGAACATTTTATATTATTTTAATATTTATATTTATTCCCAATTAAGTGAGACACTGTAGAGTCACACAATATAATAGTTATGTGTGTGTGTGTATCATTATGGTGTTTAGGGTGTTACATAGCTAGATGCCACTCATTTTTTTATAATATTTAATATTATTTTATTATTTAATATTATACTTAATTAAGTGGCACACTATAGGATCCTATAATAGAACGATTGAAGGGATGTGAGTGATGTAGATAGGATTTATCTCATCTACATTATAAGATTTTGTGTGGGGTCTCCTAATAGAGTGATATGCGAAATGTGTGTGCGCTATCAAAAATGGACAAATATAAGAATTAAGTAAATTGGTGATTGCACGAATACTCGAGGAATCGAGAAACAAATTGTTGAGACTTAATAGGATGACAATTTTATATGAACTCATTTGGTATGTTCGAATACAACATCTTAAGTCTCCTCCAACAAATGACAATGGCATCAAATGCTTACAAAACCCAAGTCAACACACCTGACAAAGCCATAGTTGAACTTCTAATAGCAGGATTCTCAAGCCAACTCAAAGGATGGTGGGATTACCATCTCACACCCTCTCAACACTTAGAATTTTGAACGCAATTCAAACCACAGAGGAAGGAGTTCCCATCCTCGACGAAATAGGAAACCCAATGCCTGATGCAGTTGCAACACTAATACACACAATTAGCTTGCACTTCGTAGGTGATCCATCACACTTAAAAGATAAAAACGTAGAATTCCTATCCAACCTTACATGTAATTCCTTGCAGAGTTATGCTAAGGGAAGACTCAAACCAACCTTTCTGGAAGGAGAAATTCCTTGCAGGACTCCCAACCTTTTTAGGAGAAAAGGTTAAAAACAAAATCAAAGATGTCTATGGGGTAAACCAAATCTCATATAACCATTTAACTTATGGGGAATTGGTTAGCTTTACTCAAAAGGAAGGTTTAAAAATCTGTCAAGATTTAAAACTCCAAAAACATCTAAAATGGGAAATGAAAAGAACTAGACAAGAACTAGGATCTTTTTGTAAACAATTTGAAATACCCATGACTAATATTTCGAAAGATTGTGAAGGATCTTGTGCGAAAACCTATAAAAAAACCTCACAGAAAATCTTTCACCAAATAAGGCAGACTTGAATTCTATAAAAAATCTAGACCCCAAAATCCTTACAATCAAAGAAAACCTAATTTTTACAAGAAAAAACCTTTTCAAAAGAAGTTTGAACCTCAAACTTCAAAACAAATAACTTGTTATAAGTGTGGTCAAACATGACACATCTCAAGATATTGCAAGAGAAATAAAAAACTCTATGAATTAGAAATCGATGAACAGATACTTCAAAAAATAGAGGCAATACTTTTAGAAACCTCTGAAGAAGAAACTGTCATGGATTCTGAAATAGGTTCATAAAAAAATGATAAACCTCTACACTATGATGAACTAGGAACCTCCGACTCTCTTAGCGATTCAAAGGCTAGTACAAAATCTATTAATGTTCTAACAAAGGATCAAGAACTAATTCTTGATATTATAAAACAGGTTGAAGATACAAAACTTCAAAAAGAAATAATAGGAAAGTTGTTAAATACTTTTGAATCAAAACAAGGTCAGCCTTCCACATCATCATCAAATTTGAAACAATCGCACTATTTGATACTGGAGCAGACTTAAATTGCTTGAAAAGTAGCATTGTACCAAACAGATTTCTACAAAAATCAAATGAAAAACTTGTTGCAGCTAACAACTCCGACATGATTATAAAAAGCAAAACTGAAGCTTCCATTAAATTTGGTAACGTTTCAATGAAAACTCCTTTTGTTTTATTAGAAAATATTACTCATAATGTCATTTTAGGAACCCCTTTCATTAACATGATAACTCCCTATTTAGTCAATTACGACAGTATTTCTTGCAAAACAAAAGAAGCCAAAATTGTTTTCCTTTTTATTAAAAAACCCAGGACAAAGAATTTAAATCTTTTAAAAGCTTGTTATGTTTACAAAACTGAACTAAATTGTTTAATTCAAGGAAAAGAAAAACATTTATATTTCTTAAAACAAGATGTTTCTTTTCTCAAAACTGAACAACAATTACAAAATAATTTCATAAAACAAAAAATTTTAGATCTCCAAAAAAGAATTGAAAACGAAATCTGTTCAGAATTACCAGATGCTTTTTGGAATAGAAAACAACATATGGTAGACCTACCATATGAAAATGACTTTTCTGATAAAAAAATCTCAACGAAAGCTAGACCTATCCAAATGAATTATGAACTTGAAACACATTGCAAAACAGAAATCCAAAACCTAGAACAAAAAGGTCTAATTACAAAATCTAGGTCACCTTGGAGTTGTGCAGCCTTCTATGTGAATAAAAATTATGAAATAGAAAGAGGTACACCCAGGTTGGTAATAAATTACAAACCTTTAAACAAAGCTTTAAAGAATACAAATATTTAAAGAATACAAAGCTTTCAAAATTTGACATGAAATCAGGTCTTTGACAAATACAAATTGATTCAAAAGATTGGTATAAAACAGCTTTTACGGTCCCTTTTGGTCAATTTGAGTGGACAGAAATGCTCTTTGGATTAAAGAATGCTCCTTCAGAATTCCAAAGAATTATGAATGAAATTTTCAATCCATTCTCAAAATTTTGCATTGTTTATATTGCTGATGTCTTAATATTCTCGGAAACTATTGAACAGCATTTCAAACATCTTAAGACATTTTTAATGATCACTAACAAAAATGGAATGGTTGTTTCAAAATCCAAAATATCCCTTTTCCAAACAAAATCCATTTCCTAGGACATTACATCTTTCGGGGCACTATTACACCTATTGAAAGGTCCCTATATTTCGCAGATAAATTTCCTAACAAAACTCATGACAAAACACAATTATAAGGATTTTTAGAATCTTTGAACTATGTTTTAGATTTATGTCCTAACATTAATAGGATAGCAAAACCTCTTCACGGTAGATTAAAGAAAAAACCTGTCCCATGGACGGAAGAACACATAAAAATAGTTTAAATAATAAAAAAAACAAGTTAAAGAAATACCTTGCTTGCATTTAGCTGACCCATCAGCCCAAAAAATTGTTGAGACAGATGCGTCAGACATAGGATATGGGGGTATCCTTAAACATAAAACAAATAACAAAGAGTGTATTGTACAATTTACATCTGCACATTGGAATGATTACCAAAAGAATTACTCTTCCATTAAAAAAGAAATTCTTTCAATTGTCATGTGCATTACAAAATTTCAAAGTGATTTACTCAACCAAAAAATTTCACTTCGAATTATTGTAAATCTGCAAAAGAAATTTTACAAAAAGATGTTCAAAACATTGCATCAAAACAAATTTTTGCCAGATGGCAAGCAATCCTTAGCATCTTTGATTTTGAAATTGAATATATTAAAGGAGATCAAAACTCAATTCCAGATTTTCTAACCAGAGAATTTCTCCAAAACAGGACTTGAGTGCCCAGAAAATCTAAAAGAATTGAGGTCCAGAAGGACCAACCACAAGAAACCCTAAAACCTATTTCATCTGCAAAACCCATTCGGTCTTGGGTAGAAGTTGTCGAAGAAAATGAAGGCCATAACCATATTCAAAAATGGCTTACCAACCAACAAATAGCTAGTCTTGACAATTTCCAAGAGATAAAAGACTCAATTGAAGAAAACCTTTAACTCCAAAAATTGCAAAACTCCACAAACTCCAACAAGAGATTGAATCCCTCCAAATACAACTGCCTTCATTTACAAGGCAAGAAAGAGGAGAATCTTCAAAAAATCCTTCTCAAAAAATTATTTCAAAACCTTTACAGGAGGAACCATCCTGTAAAATAATTTCAAAACTCTCTCAAGGAGAAACTTCAAAAATTATTTTAAATGATTCTGAGATTACTTTGTTCAAACCAAAATCCGAATATTTTATCAAAACAGATTATCAAAACATTTGGACAAACGAGGATCATTTCTATAAAAGAAATCCTCAATTAGTCATCTCAAAGATTTTTCCAGAAGGCTAGTTTTTCAAAGCGTATGATTTATCAAAACCCCAGCCTTACTATAAATCTATTCTTGAATGTACAGGATCTGTAACAATTCAAGACAACCCAAAAGAAGACCCAATAGCCTATTCAACTACCAAAATCCACAAAATCATCCCACCATCAGAATGGGGATCAAACCTATACACGCCAAAACAGTTCCTAGTCGATTTCAAAAATACGATAAACCACTATAGGACATTTAATTACTGGGATTATCAACAAGCCTGGTACAACATTTTTCTCATTCAAAACCAAAAATTTACCCATACTTGGCTATTTTTCTTTAACCTTACCATGGAACCTTCTAAAATTCCTCAATGGTTTGCTCATTGGTGGAAATTCTTTGGCTCCATTCCAGATATCTTAAAAACAGAAGTCCAAGAAAGCTTCCAATTATACAAAATCCATTAAAAACCAACAGATAGGGAACACATTTTTCACCATCTAATGTTATTCTCTACAAAATTCTTTCTACCATGGGTAATAGCCTGGTATTTTGACATTAACCAAAAAGAAACCCAAACAATCCTTGTCAGAAGATTCAAAGCTAGATGGTGGACAAAATTTTCTATTCCACAAAGTATCAAAAAACAAGTTATATCGACATGGCTCCAAAGGCAAGGAATGAAGAAACTAGACCAAATGGCAACTAAATTCTTGGCCCAAAAATAATTTGCCCAAATGCAACTAGCAGCGGCAAAATCCAAGGAAGAATACTTTGAAATCATGGCCCAACTTCTCAAAAGTAAGGCCCAATCATCAAAACATTCCTCAGACAGCGCTTCAGAAAACACCTTTAACATGGAAAATGAAAATGAAGACGACTATTTCGGCATCTTGTTACCCATAAAATGAATGCAATGGCCCAATACTCTTGGCCCATAAAAAAAACTTTGTATATCATGTAATGGGCGTACACCAAATTTCTTTTCAAATCAGTGTAAAAATAGTCTAGCATATCACTTAACGGGCCTGACCCAAAATTGATTTCAGACTTAAAAAAAAAATTGAAAAGCAGAACACGAATATTTTCTTTCTGAAAATCAAAACGCAAAAAGAAAAGTTGTTTGGCACTTGTCTGCCATCTGCACCAATAGTCAAATGTGGCACCGATAGTAGAAGAAATCTCATCATTTCCTCCACCTCATAATGCAGCACAAGCGGAATCCTTTCCCTATATAAGGAAGGCTCCTCTTCAGCTCAAGGCATAGTGGAATACAGCAGGTGAACATCTGTTAGAAATCTTGAGAGTTTCTTAAGTGTCTCCTACATTTTCATAATCTTGTATTTTCTTTTTTCCGTTTTCCAAAACCAAGTTCTCATTGTAAGTATTTGTTAGTATGTATTAATTATATTCCGCTTTCTATTTGCATCAAATTCGTATTTATGTTGTGCAAAATAAGTATGCTCTGCACTGTTAGAAATATTGAGAGTTTCTTAAGGGTCTCCTATATTTTCATAATCTTGTATTTTCTTTTTTCTGTTTTCCAAAACCAAGTTCTCATTGTAAGTATTTGTTAGTATGTATTAATTATATTCCACTTTCTATTTACATCAAATCCGTATTTATGTTGTGCAAAATAAGTATACTCTGCACTTGCAGCTAGTAGGTGATCTTGTGCATCAGAAAGTGTGTTTAAGTTTATTTTATTATGAACATTTGCTTTTTCTTTCTTGTTTTTCAATTTGTTTTCCCAAAAACAACATATTTGGATTTCTTCCTTCATGATTTACGATGTTTTAATTTTTGTGGTTTGTGGGTTTGGTTTTGTTTTGTTGAATTAGTAAACGCGGTACACCGTATGCAAGTATTAGAACAAGTTCTGATAATAGAATATCTCTCCTATTATCACATTATTTTGTTATGTGAATTCATATTTACCTATGTATAAATGTATCAATATTATTATTATTATTATTATTATTATTATTATTATTCAATACAAAATAGAATATCAATACATCTTAACACAATATGGATGAAAAGAAAAATAATTATTATTCTCCATAATTGAGTGCAGAGGAGAGCGTAAATGGACATGGAAACAAGAGTACGGTAGAGAGAGGGGAGAGGAACGTAGGTGGAGAAGGAGAGAGAAAAGTGGATAGGGAAGTACAAAAATGAGAAAATATTTTTTTTTTAACTTTTATCATATTGAAAACGAGTTATTTTAATTTATCTTAGCTTATATATTATAAAATAACAATAAAATAATATTGTTTAAAAAAAATTGATTACCGTATCATATTGAAGATAAGTGTATTGTATCATGTCTCGACCATCAAACGAGCCCTTATGCTTTCCTTTTAATTAAGAGATTTGGATGAAAACAAAGTTATTACATTAAGTGAGTCACATGCACTTTTCTAGGCACCTTTATAATATTTGTCGTAGGCACTTTTCTAGTAAAAAAAAACCAATTTTCAGGCAACTGTATTGCCCCGATTTTTTTCTCTAGAAAATCAACTAATAGAACTCCCATAGAAGGGACTTCTTACGGGATTCAACCCTAAAAATCCTAAATTCCTTCGTTTAAACTACGTTTTAAATTTTTTTCAATTTATTTGAATTTTTGCCTATGAGACTTACCCACTTATTATATAATAATTTAATATTTTATATTAATGTCACAAAAAGGTGATAGCATATAGAATCACACAATAGAATACTTAAATTAAAAAATAATAATTTAATTTATAAATTATATAATTAAATTAAATTTTCTTTCAACGTACAAGTTCCACTCTAGCAGCATGATAGAAATTTGTAATATATATATATATATATATATATATATATATATATATATATATATATATATCATTATTTTATTTTTATGAATTCATATTATCTTTATATATACATTATTATTATTATTATTATTATTATTATTATTATTTTTATTATCCATCGACACAAAATATAATATCAATACATCATAAAACACAAAATATTGATGGAAGAGGAAAATAATTATTATTATCCACCATGGATGGCAGAGGAGAGCGGCAGTGTTTATGGAAATGATAATACGATAGAGAGGAAGGGTATAGGAACACATGTGGAGGAGAGGGAAAAGTGGATAGGGAAGGGCAAAAATGAGAAAATATTTGTTATATTTTATCGTGTTGAGAAATGAGTAATTTTAACATACTTTAAATTACGGATTACAAAATAACCAGAAATATTATTTGTTTAAAAAATTTGATTACCTATCACATGCGATTGGTGCGTCAAACAAAAGATAGAAAGTTATTACATAGTAATTAATTGTCACGACAAGGTTAAATTCGTTACACCAATTTTCTCATTAATTGAGTCACATGTACTTTTCTAGACACCTTTATAATATTTGTAGTGGATACTTTTCTAGTAAAAAAAAAAAAACGATTTTCAGGCAAGTGTTTGCCTCGGATTGTCCCAAATTATTTCCAAAAAATCACAAAAAATAAATGAACAGGATTTCTATAGAAGGGACTTGTTTGGAATTCAACCCTAAAAATCCCAAATTCATTCATTTAGACTACTTTTTTTGGTATTTGATTTTTAGAAAATTGTGGTGGTATCTTTAATTTTATTTTATTTTTTGGTATTTTTTATAGGGTTTTTCATTTTCCACTTCTATTTTAGCGATAGGGACATTGTTGGAATTTTCAGAATTGTGTGTTGCATTGTATTGCTATATTCTCATGATGCATGACTAGGATTAGTTTTGCAAATATGCATCCTCTTGATCCTGAAACAGATAGGACTTTTCATTTTGTATGCAATGCACAAATGGTACACAATGCATTATAAGTAACTTCAGGGTATTCAAGCACAATGTATTATAAGTAACTTAATCATATATTCAAACACAATGCATTATAAGTAACATCTAGTGCAACAAGTTGTGTGTTCTACCATGAAGCCTCAAGGAGTCACAAAAGATCATATCAAACTAACAGTCTTTCCATTCTCACTTCAAGATGTTGCCAAGACTTGGTTGTACTACCTTAATCCAGGTTATGTTACAAGTTGGAATGATATGAAGAAATTGTTCCTATAAAATTCTTCCATGCCTCAAGAGTTACTTCAATCAGGAGAAAAAAATGTGGCATTAAGCATATTTACAGAGAACCATTACATAAGTATTGGAAAAGATTCAAGAAGTTAGTAGCTACGTGCCCTCATCACCAAATTTCTGAACAATTTTTATGAAGGTTTGTTACCACTGGATAGAACCATCTTGGATTTTGCTAGTGGGGGATCACTTGTCGATATGACCCCAGAAGCGGCAAATGTCTTGATTGAGAACATGTCTATTAATTCTCCATAATTTACAACCATAACCAATTCGACAAGGTTGATAAAAGGAGTGAATGAAATTCAAGGTTCTTTCACAAGAATATAGAATGCATACTTGATGAGCTTACATCTTTAGTAAAAAAATTGGAAGTAGGTAGGTAAAAATCAAACAATAATCGTATGTGGTATTTGCACTTCTATAGAGCATCCTACAGATTCATGTCCTACATTACAAGAAGATCCAATTGTTGATGCTCCTCAAACATATGCAACAAACATATACAATCCTCAAGTCAACTATGATATGTCGTATAACAGGTACAATATTGGTTGGAGAAATCATCACAACCTGAGATATGACAAAGTTAGTAGTAAATCCAAATGCTCCTAATGTCATTGCAATTACCTTGAGATATGGCAAAGTTATTGAAGTATCAAATGTACCTCAAACTGCAGTTATGAAAAATAACAAGGTTGTTGAGGAAACTTTGATACCTGACTGAAACTGTTGATGTTGAGCAAAATATACCATTTACTTTCCTTTAAAAGGCAGTGAAGAATAAGAAAATGGACATGGCAGATAGTGCTAAGGAGATCTTCGATACATTTAGGAAGGTGGAAGTGATCATTCCCCTCCCTGTAGCAATTAAACAGATTCCAAGATATGCCAAGTTTCTAAAATAGTTGTGCACACACAAGAGAAGGTTAAAAGGTAATGAAAGAGTAAACATGGGGCACAATGTTTCATCCCTCATTCAGCTCATACCCCATAAATGCAAAGATCCAAGAACTTTTTCCATCCCATGTACCATAAGCAATAGTCAATTTGAAAATGCCATGTTAGATTTAGGAGCTTCCATTAATGTTATTCCTACATCTATTTTTAACTCTCTTGCTCTTGGACATTTACAGAGTACATGTGTTACCATTCAATTGGTGCATATGAGCAATGCTCGCTATGTTGGACTGGTGGAGGATTTACTTGTTCGAGTTAATGAATGATATTTCCAACAATTGTTTGGTGGAGGATGTACTCGCAATGCTCGCTATTCTTGGTACAATAAGTTGAGCTAAATTGTGTATCATATGTGATAGGTCATTAACCTTTGTGAGATTTTGAGCCTTATTATGGATGGAATACATTTTTTTCCATTTTTTTGTCTTATGTGTGATTTCATTCATGATTGCTAGTTACGCCAAAACTTGACTTGACTCTTGTCCGCATGTATATATTGAAATGATCTAGGCAGTTGTTTATTGTTAAGCTACTCACCAAATAAGCGTACCCTACAATTATCCATTTGTTTAAGCCCCTTAGAAACTAATTATCCCATCCTTTGTTATATAACTCATTACAAGGCTAAAAGTAAAAACAATGAACTCACCCATTCTTGGGGGATAAATTAGTCCTTCTTTAAATAAGTGTGGGGGTGCTTGACTTTATTGTTTGTTTATATTTTAGTTTTATTAAAAACAAAAAATAAAAAAATAGATGAGGAAAATTAGGAAAATGGTTGTATGGTGAAAAAAAAATAGTGTGAGAATAAAAGTTAATGATATTTTGTTGAGTTACCTTTTGTAACGCCCCAAATTTTTTTATCAAAACATTACTTAAAAATATTTATTTTCTTTTAGAAACAATTATAATTTTTTTTTTCTTATGAATAATTCATCATGTAAAAATTTGAAGATGCGTTGGAAAATGACTTGATACATTTTTTTTTTTTTTGTAAAAGAATATAATGCAATTTGCTAAAATTTTATTCATTCATTTATTTGCAAAATTAATATTCCAATTGTTAGATCAATTTTTATTTATGCTCCAAAATAAAATAAATTAACTTTAAGTGAAATTCAAAAGAAACAACGTTGACTAAAATTAAGGACATTCAATTGGAATAAAATCTCACTTCCATATTTTTATTATAAGTTAATGATGACGAATAAATAACTTTACAATGTACTACAAAAATTTTAGTAATATAAAATATTATTTTTAAATAAAAGTCTCATTCTCCCACGCGTGTGCACCAATCAAACATCATTCATGCAACTCAACTATCTGAGATCATTAGTACCTAAATGTTGGTGTAAGGGGTCAGTTCATCCCACAACAAAAATTAAACCAAATAATAAAATAACAACCATAAAATATAAAATCCTTTTGTAATAAAAGATTTAAAGAAATTGATTATTTAATAGTTCTCAAAGATATATCAAAAGTCATAAAATGTATCTAAATAAGTAACAAACGTAGAGCAAATAGTTAAATAAAAATAACAATAAAATGTATATAAGTTATGCATGCTCCTAAACATATATGATCCGGATATAACCAGCCACACAGGCGTCCACACAGAAGTCACCGATATCAATGGGGAAAATTAAACCAGCCATACAGGCGTCCACAAAGATGCATATGATATGTCATGAAATGATAATGATGCTCAAAATGTAAAAGTCACCACTCACTTAAATAATCACACACATCATCACCCACTTAGGCAATCCACAAAGATAACAATAATTAAAACACAAATACCAGCCACTTAGGCAACTACAAGAATAACAAATATTTAAAACACAAATCACCAACCACCTAGTCAACCACAAAGATAATTATATTTAAAACACAACTCACCAGCCACTTAGGCAACCACAAAGACAAAGTATTTTAGATTTAATCACATAAGACATTAAATTTATATTCTCATGGATGTTCATGGTTATAACTCAATAACTTCATCACATCAGATATGCACATGAACAAATATCACAAAATCACCACTTTATTTTAATAATCCTTAAGATTCGATTTGACTACATGTTATTGATAACCATTAAAACTTATATCACCAAGAATACAATAACAACATAAATTTCATTCCTTTCACTATAAAGTTTTCAGCATTCTAAAAATGGACTATTCATTAATACATTCAATAATCAATTTTCTCATATTATTAAATTTAAAGAAATATAAAATTCTCATCAATTTTCTCAAGACACATATATTGTTCATAAAAGTCAAGTTTTAAATTTAAAATACTCAAATGTCAACAAATAAAATCAAATACATCATAATAAACATATTACTAATTACATCATTATAAAAATTATAACTTCATAATTAAATATTCTAAAACATGTAAAGCACTAAACATTTTCACTACAAACATATTTATCAAGGGACAATAATAAAATATAACTCTATAATTAAGTTCATCAAGATAGACGTATTCCTCAAAAGAGATAATCAAAATATTATAGTTAATTTTTTTACGACAAAAATAAAATTAACCTTTTTTCTTTTAAGACATCCAGACATCATATCAATATCCTACGAACTGCTAATTTAATATCTAGCCTAAATTTGCATGGGGAAAAGCCCTTACCTTAGTCGCTTTCTTTCTTAACATATCTAAATTTGCACGAGAAATAGCTCATGAGGCAATGATGAATTCAACACCGATAGATATTGGAATTTATGACTTAGAAAATTATTTTAGGAGTGTAGGAATGACAAATAGGTGTGACCACAAGAGGTCTAATAGGAATGTAGCTATTTACGTTTCAATATTACGATTGATTTATGGTCTAAAATTGAAGTGCACTTAATTCCAAAATTATGTTACCAAAAATTACTATTTATTTCATTTTATTAGATTGTTACAAAGTCAATTGAAATCATGTGTATGAGTTAATTATGATTAACTAATAAAATTCACCATATATTGTAGGGTGTCACACTATTCATTTTAATTAAATAAATATATTAGAAGGTGTCACATCACTCTTTTAATTTTTATATCTAATAGTTACGAAACCAAAAATAACATAAAATTATTTTTGTAGACAATTAAAATAAAATTATAATTTTAGTTTAAAAGAGATGAATTCATTAGATACAAAAAGGAGACTAATCATCTCTTAATTGCACCAAAATAAATTGTAGGTATTAAAAATGAGTTAATGCACATTATGCCAAGAAAACGCCATAAATTGTCATAAAATCTTGTCATAAACGAGAATAAAACAATGAGTCAAGTCACTAATTTTGTTTTTTTTAGGACGAACCAAAAATATTTTCAAAATACTTATATATAAAGGTTGAGTTTCACTAACTCTATAATATCTCCTAAAATGAATACTTATTTGGTCGTAAATAAAACTAACAAACAATATAACTTTATAAATTATAATTTAGTTAAATAATTCAACTAATATTTTATCAACTAAAATAAATCAAGCAACACAAAAATACCACACACAATAAAATAAAACAAACATGTCTGAAACATCAATTTCATGATTATCAAAACTAATTAAATAAAAAGATGCACAATAGTCCATTGAGAAAATAATCACATCATAAATCATTCTCATGTAATTGTCACGCCAAAACAATTAAATAAAAATAAAAGTTATAATTATTCAGATAAAATAGAGAGTGGTAACTTTTAATTTATTTTCTTTACATATTTGGAAAAATTATTAATTAAAATAAATTACAAAAATTACTAAAAGATACATATATAATATATATGAAAATATTGGGGTGTTACACCTTTCAAGGTTACTCTTTTATCCTCTTTGAGTTTTAGCCCTAAGCTCCTTAGGATTATCTCACCCTTACCTTGGCCCCGTTACAACCTTAAAAAAAGACTTTTGGATCTTTATGTGCATGTGTTTCAAATATAGATGTTAGAGGTTTGTCAAGTTTATGGTAGTGTTAGCTTTCATGATGTGCTTTGAATGCAAACAATAGCCCAACCACTTGAGTGGTTGAGAAAATTTTATATCTTGTGAGAATTCTATCACTTATGATGCATTCTTTAGTTAATTTGTCCTCTTGTTTGCCTTTTTTGTGATAAAAACTATTCATTATTGCCTTAAGTTAGAAATATATTTTTTCCACTCACCACTTTTTACATTCATGAGAATATTTGAAATCACGTGCATTACTTTGCTTGGAGTGCAAAAGCTTAAGGATTTTGAGGATGAACACTAATCGTTCTCCAGCTTTTAGGAGGAGAATGAAACGAAGATTTTATATCAATATGGGTTTCCTGGGGAACATTCTACTGTTGCTACCCAAAATGTTATTCCCCATGTTTTTTACTCAAATCAAGATCATCAAATAATATATGCATGCTAATTTAATTAATTTTAGTTTTTAGATTGAAAACATGACACCCTTTAGAATCGGTTGAGTAACCCAAAAATATAGCTTTGTCCAATTTCAAATCAAATTTTCCAAGGTTTTCTTTGTTGTTCAAAATATAACAGTAACATAAATGTTTGCCTTTCTGTTTTTCCATATTTCATATGGTGTTTTGTTGATATTTTTCTTATTGATACACGATTTAGAATGTAGCATGAGGTATTGATAGCTTTAACTCAAAAATATTTTTCAACATTAGACTCTTCCAAGATTGTTCTTAACATTTCTTGTAAGGTTCAATTTTTTCTTTCAACGACTCCATTGTGTTAAGGAGTTCTTGCACAAGATAGATTATAAGAAATGTCAATTTCATCAAAGAAGGTTTTAAAATAGGCATTTATGAATTCTCTTCCATGATCAGTTCTTATAGAAATGATGTTGGAATATTTTTCATTGTGCACCTTTTTACAAAATATTTTGAAGGCATCAAAAAATCATTTTTTGTTTTAAAAATAGCACCCAAGTGTATTGTGAGAAGTCGTCAACAATAACAAAACAATATTTCGTTCCTCCTAAACTTGTTTTAATAGGGCCAAAAAGATCTATGTGAAACAGCTCAAGAATTCTGTTTGTGGAAATGAAATCTTTTGAAGAAAAACTGCTTTTAACTTATTTTCCTTTAACACATGCTTCACATACGTTATCTTTATCAAAATTCAGTTTTGGTAATCCTATAACAAGTTCTAGTTTTGAAAATGGTTTTCATGCTAACATGACTTGTCATCTAATGTCAAATCCATGTATCTTTATTGATAGACATGAAGCAGGATTCATCAGGTAATTTCTCAAGATATAAACCATCTCATATATTATAAGATCGTGTGTGGGGCCTCCCGACAGTAATATGTGAAATGTTTGTGCGCTATCCAAAATGGATAAATATAAGATATTAGGTACATTTGTGATAAGGATGACAATTTTATATGCCTTGTGTTTAATTAAGTTATTTGGCTGAAGGAATAGTTATTGCACAACAAATAGTAGTAATAGTTATTGCAAAACAAATAGTAGTAATGGTAAGGTTAAAATCGTATCACCAATTTTCTGAACAATTGGGTAGCAATGACGTATGGCTATATGCAACTCAATTTTTATAATATTTAATAATATTCTCAATTAAGCGGCACACTATTGGGTCCCACAGTAGAACAGTTAAATAGAAAAGAAAAAAAAAATTAATTTAAGAATTATTTAATCAAATAATTATTTAATTTGTTAATGATTTAATTAAACTCATTTTCTATTGCAATAACGTTAAAAATTTGTGCAACTTTCATTATCATTAATTTAATAAGTTAAATAATTTGTGCATATATCGATAATGAAAGTAGCATAAATTATTATAAGTTAAATAATTATTTAATTTGTTAACTTATTATTTATGTAACTTTCATTATAATTAATTTTATCTTTATTCTTGTTTAAAATTTGCAACATACTTCGAACAAAAGATCCAACAATAATAAATGCTTTTACAAGGCATATAAATAAGTAAGTCTCATTATCGAAACAATAAATTTAATAAATATTTCCTTTAATTTAAACCTTTAAATATTGATTAGATGCAACTCAATTCAGTCAAAAAGGCAATGACGACCAGGGTATAACATAGTGTTTGTGATCTCACACCATTTATATTAGTTTAAATTCATAAAGATTCTACTAATTGTTTACTAATTGTTTACTAATTGTGCGAGTTTTATTTTAATTTGTTGAGAACCATATAAATTTTTATCGATAGAAAAATATATATTAAAAAGTGTGTCAAAATAAATAAATAAAATAAAATAAATAAATCAAATTAAACACGAACATTTTATAGTGTACATTTAATATTTAATTTAATGCCAAAAAATGGTATACTGTATTACTGACATTTAATACCGATTAGTGTAGTAATTATTATTATTTGTTAATTGTATTATCCTTTATTTGAATTTGAATTTTAAAAATATAATATTTGTAATATGCTATTTAACCTGAACATTTGGAGAAGTGTTGAAAATTGAAACAGAAAACGATATTTTGACATAAAATTAGATAGATGCATATTAGTATTTGGAAAGATAATTGAAGATCTAAAAGTTATTATGCAAATGAAGTTGGTGCAAACTCAAAGTAGAACTCACTAGACGCTACTGCATTAAAATAGATGTGTAACTCACATGAAAAATTAGAGTTAGATGTTTTGGATCAGATAACACCCTCGAAGAAAGAGCTTCAAAAACACAGACAATATCTTAGTTATTTAATGTTTTAAATAATGTTTTCATTTTGCATATATTTCGATTGAGGAAGTTTTATTGTTAGAGATTAGAGCATTAGATAATAGTCCTTTGATTAAATCCAACGGTATTGATTGAGTTCAATTAATTGAAGCGGTCTTTGTCTGATACACGTTTCACGTACAAAGACAATCTTGCCCCTTTCTGCTAATTCAACAATTACTACGTGCATTTATAAAAATCACAGCGACTAACTTTCGACAAAAAAAAAAAAGAAAAATATTCAAGGCAAATGAGAATCATTATTTTTCTATGTTGGCCCTTTGATTTAATCTTCTTAGTAATGTTTTTATTTTGCATATGAATTACAAAAGTTTAATGTATATTTAGGGATATTTTTCTTTTATATAATTTTTTATTTAAAATTATTTTATATATTCTATATTAAAATTTATTAAAATATTATATGTTTCAAGAGGTTGTAAGTGAGAATGCTATCATTTTCGTCAGCATTTTAGATGTGACCATATTATCATTTATTTTTTATAATAAATTATTAATTATTAATCTAATAAATAAATAAAATTATCTTATATTAATAAATTCAAACAACATATATTTAATGAAAAAACTATATATATCAAAATTAATTCAGTTTAGTAGATGTGTTAAAACAAATAACGTGTTATGTTATTTTAACAATTATCTCATATTTTTCCGTTTATTGCACATAAATTAGATAAATAAATTAATTTATATGATGAAGTTGTTAATTTATCTACAATAAGATGTAAAATAAGAGGAAATTGTTAATATAGTATAACACATTTTTTATTTTATCACATCTGTTCCGTTGCAATAACTATTTTTTTTCAT
>JBBPBS010001017.1:15731060-15752090 GCA_037974835.1 Cicer judaicum
CATCTTAATATCAATTTAAATATAATAGAAAATTTTGAATGAAAAAAAAAAACATAAGAAACAAATCATCCGTGTAATTAATATCATTATAAGGTTGAATTTGGTGACTAAAAATATTGATGTAAATGGCAGATGATATTAAAAATATTGCATACTACTGCTATAATTTATAAACTATTATTTTCTTTTTTAGTTTGATATTACACATTATATAAATGTTGAAACTAATGTTATTTTTTTTAATGATGTTGATTATTCCGATTCTGCTTAACGTTTGAGAAATATATGGTCCAAATAAAATAAAATTGATATAAATTGTGCAAAAAATTCAATTTAAATGTTTATATTTATTTTTATCAATAAATAGTATTAAAAACATACGAACATATATACTTGAGCATCTCGGAAGCCGAAGTGCAAGACTCATATTCAATTTAAGTGTTTTATATTTAATTTTTACAGATAAAAAGTATTGAAAACATATATACTTACAAGTTACATCTTGCAAACCAAAGTGCAAGACTCGTTATGAAAGCATATGTTACTATACTTTAGCATCATTTAAGATGAAGTGCGAAACTCATATTTTTAAATATTTAATACACAAATAATCCTTGATATTAGATAGAGGAGCTCTAAACATATATTTTTTTCTCATTAATTAGTTATTTTTTTTATGGAAACAAAATAGATTAGAGTAAGAGGATTTTACTTGTGGATATGAGCATAACTGCAATGGATATATTTTTCATCATTATTATTAATAATCAATAATATTTTTTAAAATATTTATATCTATTCTTAGTTTAATAGATAACTTTTTAATAATCATATTTTAAATATGAAGTATCGACATCCGTTTAGTAATAATCAATCTCCATTATAAAATATGTTAGACATATAACATAGGTTCTCATATGCCAATTAAATTTTTTTCGTTCACAAAGTTCATAAATTTCATCCCCTAACTATTTATTGAGGGTCTTTGAGTCTTTTATAATTAAGACCAACCCTTTATTTATAAAAAGATGTTAAAAATTTCTCACATTTTATCATATTTAAAAAACAATGAATTGACGTCTCCACATTTTAATTTATTTTATGTCAGAGTATCAACCACACACAATAATTTACAACCATGTGATATTTCAAAATAATAACTAAGGTAATCATAAAATATTAAATTTTAAAAAGTAATAAGTTGCATAATAATAAATTGTTGATTTAATAATCCACTTTTATAAATTATTGTGATATTGGTTTGTTATATTACTTTGAATGGGAAAATTAATAATCTTTATGATAAATTAATATTCAATGTCAATTAAAAATTAATCAACTAAGAAATATGTAATTGATACTTATCATTTAATTTAATTTTATAATGATTTCTCTCTCGCTCATACCCAAGTTACACACTATGTATTTGTTGTCGTTACAATTCAATACAATTGTTCGAATATAATGATTCACACTAGTAAATAGATGTGTAATATAAATGTTGTAGTTGGTGGATCAGATTTTTGAATTTGTGCTTTTTTCTTCTTATCAAACTAAAAATCTCTATTCCATGTTCGATCCTTCCAAATTATAGGTTATTTGATTTTTTTTTTACTATGGATCTATTGGTTTATTAAACTAGACAATCATCAAATATATTATATGTTATATTTTTAAAAATACTGTATTTAGTTTAATTGTAAAATACATTTTAAAGCTAAATAAATTAATATTAATTTTGTTCGATTGATACTATTTATCATTAGAATAAACTCAATTTATTTAAATATGTATTTATGATTGTAATTATAAATTAAATTTTCAAATTTTGATTAGAGTCTAATGCACATTTCATTCCTTAAAATATATATTTACAATATATACTGCACAAATCAAATTTTTTTAAAAGAAAAAAATAATAATTTATTGATGCTTATGATGTGTATGAATTACAGCTGTCACCAGCATAATAATCGTTAATATTGTTACTCTCACTCCTATCATAGAGAGAGAAAGCGGCTGCGTAGAAAGTTAAGTGTGCCAAGTTGAAGACGGTGGAAATCGGAGAGAGAGATAGTCGCAGTTGAAGTCAAATCAAACACAAAGCAAACCAAACCGGTTAACTGTTTCTTCTTCCTCCGATCTGCACGATGCCGTCCCGAAGAAGAACTCTATTGAAGGTCATCATTCTCGGTGACAGCGGGTTCGTCTCTCTAACTCTCTCTCTCTGATTCTTCAATTCTAGGGTTCGCGGAGGAGAATATTCTGTAGATCCTTTCACTTTTCGTGTTTTCCAATAACACTCCAATCTTATACTACTACTTTAATTTCAATCCTTTCGTTCCAATAACTTGATTCCTAACTACGATTTTGTTTCCTTCTGATGATTTTTATTCTTCCCGTTGATAATCGATCTCTGTTCGATCTCGATTAGTGATATGCAACCACAAATTTGGATCGTAGTCTGTGAATTTTCTTGTTCTTGTTTGGATCATAAGAATTATATATAATAAAGTAACTTAATCTATAGAATTGTTTAGACACTTGTAACCATGCTATTGCTAATGATAACTTGATTTATGAGTTGAATTATTTCAAATTATCTGTCAGTTCTTTAAATTTTTTAACATCGTGGTGTTGTTGATGACATGCAGGGTGGGGAAGACGTCTTTGATGAATCAGTATCCTTCGATTTTGGCCTAGAAACTCTGCATTTTGTATTTGTTTTCCATTTTCAATGCATTTTTGTAAGGTTTCTGTATTGTATAAGGCTATGCTTTGAAAATATTAAATATGTGTCATTTTTGTTTCTATTAACCTATTTATTTTAGATATGTGAATAAGAAGTTTAGCAATCAGTATAAGGCAACCATTGGAGCGGATTTCTTAACCAAAGAAGTGCAATTTGAAGATAGGCTTTTCACTTTACAGGTTTGTGAATGGTGCTGCTTTGCGCTTGGTTTGTTTTTGCAATGCATGACCGAACCATGAAATGATAGGCCAGATTTACAACTTATGAAATTATTTTTGTTGGAGTGTTTATCTTACTGATATTACCTAGATATCGTGTGCACTATGATACAGATTTAACTGAAGATTTCTAAGGTCACAACCTCTTAAATGAATGAAGTTGCATTTGTTGATGCTGCATGGTGCTGTTATCAGCCTGTAGTGTACATCAAACATGCCTAGTAGTTTACTGGATTACATTTTGTTGCTTATTGCTCATTTTAACGTTAGAAGGCCTACATCTTAAAGTGTCTTATTTTTTTGAAAGCGGGCTTCTGTATGGGATTTGAGCAGTGTTGTTTATTATATTTTGATGATTGTCTTGGCATGTGACTTTGCAATGTAGCACATTTTTACCATTAGTGATCTCAATGCAGACATTCTAGCATCAGTTTACACATATGATATGTGGTTTTTGTTAGTCTTAACATTGAACGTCGTTGAGATATAGATTGAGTCTAACAGGAAACAGAACTAAATCTATTAAAATGGTAACTATATTTCTAATGATTAATAGCTAAATTTTTCCATGGTACTCTTAAGACTTTTTTTAGTTTTTTGAATAGTGCACTGTGGTGCACACGTGTCAGCATATTACAGTTATACTTGTATGAGACATCTATGCTTTGTTTCTTGTGGAAATAATGTTTCTGTTTATTCTGCATCTCATAATTACTCTTCCTGTTTTTATTGAAAATTTGAAGTTAAAATAGTTGAAATTTCTTTTTCTTTTTAATTTTTAATATTGTAAACCTTGCAGATTTGGGATACAGCTGGCCAGGAAAGGTTCCAAAGCCTAGGAGTTGCTTTCTATCGCGGTGCTGATTGCTGTGTTCTTGTATATGATGTTAATTCAATGAAATCATTTGAAAACCTTAACAACTGGAGGGAGGAATTTCTGATTCAAGTATGCACGTGCTCCTCTCACTTCACAAATTTCTCAATTTTATCTATATTATCTCAAACAATGTAGAAAAATTTCATAACTTTTGAGCTGTGATCACTTCATCAGGCAAATCCATCCGATCCAGAGAATTTTCCTTTTGTTGTTATAGGGAACAAGATAGATATTGACGGTGGGAACAGTAGAGTGGTATGTTTTTCCTCCCCTTTTGCTATTTTCCCTGTTTCTTTTCTTTCTTTCAAAAGCTTTCATGCATCAGTTACATTCATGAAAAACCAAAACATGTACTGCTAAATAGTTTACACACATAAGTTCTTGTGTGCAGGTCTCAGAAAAGAAGGCCCGGGCATGGTGTGCATCAAAAGGAAATATCCCATACTATGAGACATCTGCCAAAGAGGGTATTAATGTTGAAGAAGCATTCCAATGCATAGCAAAGAATGCCCTGAAAAGTGGGGAAGAGGAAGAACTGTAAGTTCTTAAAGATGTGCATCTCTTCTTTAATATATGTGAACACACTTCTTGAAAAATACACGAAGTTAGGTCCTGTCTGATTATTTATCAAATAGTGCTCTTGGTTTTGCCTTTTAGGAGTATTTTTTGGTCCTACTAGTGTTTTAGCTTACAACATTCATGTTGTCTCTTGAAAACAAATATATATGATTGATGTACTGAAAAAATGGAATATAGGTGTGCATCATTAATTGCAATCCTGCATCATTTTTCATGTTGATGTTTTTATTTCATGTCAGTCATCTTAAATTCTTGTTTTCATTGAGCTGCTATCTTGAACTCTAAAATTGCACTTCTACTCACTATGACACTGCTACAACTTTCTCTAAAATTGGATGGTTTGTCTATGTGATAGTGGCATGCCTGCAAACGAATTTCAGTCTATATTTCAGTTGCAGTATTATTTGATAGTTGCCCAGAGATTATGAGTCTTTATGTTATTTGATAATCGAATTACTCCAATGTTATTGATATTATGTTTTGGGATTTGTTCTCCATGTGAAAATCTGTGCATATTGAAGATACCTGCCAGACACAATTGATGTTGGAAACAGCAATCAGCAACGGGCAACAGGATGTGAGTGCTGAATATATAGATTTTCATCTCAGTACAAATAAAGTAAATTATTTATAAATCATTTTGGCATGTCTAGCCATTTCTGTCTATGAGGTTTCATTGTACATTTGTGTTGCTTAAGAAACATATTGTTCCAGTGCGATTTGTTGGGTGCTTGTTTGGTTTGGTATTAATCGATTATGTTAGTTGTTCTCCTTGTATGGTATTCCATCGTTGTAAAAGAAACAGCAAAAGATCATTCTGAAGTTATTTCATTGCCTATTTTTTTTCCCAGACAAAAATATTTTAGATTCCCATTTTTTTAATCTCTCAAGAAACTTGTGAAACCATGGTGGTTGTGGTCATGCTTTGAGATTCAGTTATGAAAACGGTTCAAGTGTTACTCGGTAAGTATTGCTGAAGGGAAGTTTGTGATGTTCTTGCAAAGAATAAAGTAAATAAAAGGTGTCAAGCCTGCTGTGGGGGAGACTGTCCATCGACGTGGACTTACTGTACTTTGTTCATGTTTAAAAGTACTAGGAAAAGTTCTATTTTAATCTCAACAATGTTATAAAAAGCACCAAAGTTGTCAGTCCACAAACAATTTGCAAAAAGAAAAACAAAAGCATGTAAACTTGATAATAATTCACATTTTTTTATCTAGCATCCAATCGCAGAGCCTGCTGTAAAAGTGCCTCAAACCCTTCGCATCTCTCGCGTTGATTTTGGTGTACTCAAATCGGTAGAACTACACGATGTTTATGTTCGAAACCATAACTAAATGTTTTATGTCCAACAGTTCATATATATATCAACCAATAACGAATCGGAAGAAGAACCTTAGAAATATGACACGGCAGATATTAACAAACTGATATTTTTAAAAAGAGCAAAAAAGTAATATTCGTACAGCAGGGATGGGGACTTGTTGATGAGCATCAAACAACAAAAAATGGAGTTGAGGGAGCAACCATCTTAAGTGAAGCCAAATCTTGAGGATTGCCAGAAAACTATCCACGTTTCAATATGCTTCCTATCCAAGAATGTAAGTAGTAAGTAGCAGAGTTTCAGGACTGCTGATAGCACAATTTTGCACAACTTTTTACTGGGTTTTAAACACCTCAAAAATTTAAAAACAACCAATCGCTCTACAACTTTAAATATATCAGCAGTCTGCCGTCCTCTCATCTTCAGCTGCTCCTTACAACGGTGAAAAGATTAGTTGCAGTGCACCACCTGGTCACGATTCCCATTTCTTTTAAATTGGAGTTAGCCTAACCAGCACCTTAGAAAGAATTGTCTGGATCAAACAATGACCAGAGGTTAATAATGCAAGTCAACCAGTGCACATAGCAAGAATAGGTATAACTAGATAACAAGCATTTGAACGGGAGCTAAAACAAGATATATTTTGAAGTGCCTAGTTTCTCATTTTCAAGTTAGTTCTTATATACGTAATCTTTTATTATTAAAACACCAAATGTTGCAATTGTAACAAAACAAAGTGTAGGTAACAAATTAAAAATAATCAATCAATTGGGGGATTAATTTTCAAATTCCGATCAGTAGTACTAGTATAAGTATATTGGTATGCATTTGGCATTGTAAAGGATAACCCCAACAATCTGTCGATATACAAAACAAAGAAAGATCAGTAGTACTAGTATAAGTATATTGGTATGCATTTGGCATTGTAAAGGATAACCCCAACAATCTGTCGATATACAAAACAAAGAAAGATGAAGACGCATCATTTTATTGTAACCCATGTAACTTTCCTATTAGCCACCATGAACTAGATTAGCAGCTCAACTAAAATGACTCTGGGAAGTCTTTCTTTGACACAAAGGAGTAGACTCTTCTCTGTAATGTATAGCTCTGATAAAAACATGCGTATAGGCATATTAGGAAAACAGCAAACAGATAAGTACTGTTTCTATACAAAAAAGAAGGTGACCTGCTCTACAACATATAGTTTATCCGTCTACTCGTTCGGTACTCACATATCATGCTTAAAAGCAAAAGGAGTCGAGAGGTGAGAAAAACAAAAACCAGTTAAAATTAAGTTGAATCACAAGTCACCGACTTCCATCATGGAAAATGGATAGTCATGTATACTCAAGTTGAAATATTTGATGTTATCATCTACATGAACTTGCAAAATATTCTCAACTTTTATTCAATATATTTATTTGGTTTTCTTCCTTGGTAATGCTTCATTCTTGTTATTCCTGAAACTAGCCAATAGCTTCTTTTATCCTAGCAATATTTGATGTACCATAAGGAATATACTATTGTAAATTCTAGTGATAAAAAAATTCATAAAAAAATGAAAATCTGCACTCACATTGTCAAAACGATGGCAGGTGATCCATTAATAATAAGGAATGAACTTTTTCCATATCTACTTGATACTATTTTGTCCCAACAGAAGAAAGGTTTTCCTGGTTGGATGGCCGAACTGAACTTCCTGCTGCAGTTGCAGACATTAATGGGTTTGGAAGTGTAGTAGCTGTGGTGCTCACAGGTCTAGAAATCAGTGGTCCTTGGGGATTCATCATGATTTGTGGTCTTGGGAGTGAGTTTGCAAAATTCATAGGAACTCTATTGGTTGGTATGGATGACGGTACACCTCTGGATGAGGAAGCCGGTAAACCAAGGCGGGATGCAATTATCATAGCACGTTCATGGTAAAGCTTATGCCGTGACCGCTCTAAAAGCTCTTTTACTCTCATTGCAACATTTTCAATATCATTGAAAAAAGCCAACTTTGTTTCCAACTTATGCAACTGCAAGTTGATGGAATTTCCAAAGAAAGTCAAAGGAACATACAATATAAATACAACACACTGAGAGCTTTACCAGGCCACAAGATTACCTGTTTCTCTATCAACAATGAAGTAAGTTGTCGGATTTGGTCTTCTTCTTGATTTGCTAGAAATTTTGCTTTCACTGCTGCTGCGGCTAGTGTAGAAACAGCTGCACGTTTCACTTTCTCAAAGCTGTTATCCTGTTTAGTCTTAGTACCATCACTTCTCATTTCTGTACCATTTCCTGCATGATCTTCACCTGCCCCTGGGACAAAGGTTTTATTCAATTTTGTGGACTAAGATGTCATGAATAACAGCATTCCTTTTTTGTGTATAAGTGTGTGTGTGTGTGTGTGTGTGAGAGAGAGAGAGAGAGAGAGAGAGAGAGACCTGCAATTGCACCATTTTCAGCACCAGAATTCGATCTAATTGGATGTGAAGGTGACATCATATCTACATCCTTTTGTGTACCATTATCTTGGGAAGATATCAGTGGCTGGGAGTCGATCTTTGATGGCAATGAATTAGAAACTACATCAACATCCATTGCAGAGTCTGTAGTTTTATCACACTCAGAGACTGCATTTGTAGATATCTGTTTTTGAGGCTTGCTCTTATCTGAGGGCGTAGAATCAGACACCATTTCATCATATTTTGGTGTCTCTACTGGCTTTGAATGCTCACCTGGTAAATTGGATTTAATTGACTGTTGAAGCTCATTCTTTTCTGATGGATGAGAATCAGACACACTTAGTTCTTTTTGTTCCTCTATAGGACGGCAAGGTTCTTCATTCGAAGTTCCCTCCCGAACCTCCTCAGAATTAGGGGGAATTTCAGCATTGGATGTCGAACCACCTGAATTGGGAAGAATACTCAGAGCTTGATCATTGGGTACCTTTGAGATGCTGGGATCATTACAATCGTCAGGCCCAGACTCAGGATTAATCATTGCTTGCCCCTTTGAAGAAATTGATTTTTCTGAGACTCCACCATCTGTAGAAGCTAGAAGTATCTTGTCTTCTGAAGCATCACTTGCAATTGTTATCTTGTGATCATTTTCTAAATCTTTATCATCTGAATCCTGTCGTACATTTTTGTCAGTCTGATCTCCCTCACTTTTAAAATCCCTACAATCCATTCAGACACAAGTAAGTCCCAATCAAAACAACAATTGGACTAGTTACAGGGCTACAAGAAAGGCGGACTCCTCATATCAATCACATACCTCTCAGAAGCAGTTGTTTCCTTATCATCTGGTGGATCTTCTAGAAGAAAGCAACATCTCGAAGCAATCTCAGTGCCAGGAGCATTTCCAGACAAGGACTTTATGTAGTTATGAGCTGAAGCAACAGCCATATCCGAACCCACCAACTGTCCAAGGAAAGCTGCCTGCAGAATACCAAAAGACAATATATCAGCAAGACAGAATGCGCAAAGACTAAAACATGGAAAATATATAGATTGCACGACACATGAAATGCAAAACATTACAATAATGTGTTGAACATGAGTATTCAATATCAAAATAAACACTAGCAATTTTGTAAGTTTTATCATCTGTGAGCAATAGGCATGACACAGTGCACCAAAAAGAGGGTCAGCATCAGCAGCAGTTACATTACATCTAACTGTCATATAATATTTTATATTTGATTCAAGATTATTCTGAAGAAATAAATCTTCAGATATATAATTCAGACATGATAACGATAGCCAAACCCCACAAACACAGAATAAAAGGAGCTACTATTCTTACACCTAACCCTTCAACTTACCAATGTCATGACAGGATTACCCACTTCAGCAAATGAAAACGGGCCTTCAAGTTCCGGAGAATAACCAACAGCTGTAAATGCTTCCTTAAGAGCATTTAAAGCACAATCATTACTTACTTCCTCACCAAATTTTACTTTAACATCGTCTTCTAATTTAGAAGTTCCCTCAATAGTTTTCTCATCACTACCATCTTGTTGTAACTTTGGAGTCTCCTCTTGATTATCTTTCACTTTACCATCTTCAGCCCAAGAAGTTTCATCATGGTCTTTGATGCTATCTTTAGAGCCATTCTCAATAATTTCTGAAGCATCTTTATCTTTATCAATGGACAAATCATTATCTGTTGCACCTGGATCTACAGTTTCTTTGCAACTAGCATCAACATCATCATCACCACAGTCAACAAAGGCATCCTCGATTGGCATTTGAACAAAGTGCAATATGCATTGAGCTTTTGATTTTGTTCCAACATGTTCTGCAATTTCATTCCAATTTTCTTTATAAAGTTCTAATGCTTCAAGGAGCAGAAGTGTCTCCTGATCAGTCCACTTTCCACCACTAACTCCTGCAGCTTCAGCAGGTTCCATGAGTATAAAATCCAATGAAGACATGCCGGAGCCAAATCTTCTATTGTTAAAACAGTCCGTACATAGATCAAAATCTGCCTGTCAGATGGATAAAAGAATTGAGAAAATATGCAACATGAATTAGAGAAAAAAATTGAATTATCATCAATAACCCACATTCCAACAATATATCAATGATAATTCATTAAACAGACAGATAGTTAACCAGCTTGCCGTTAACCGAAACACTTGACCTGTCTTGATGAATGCATTCTTTTGTAAGTTCACTAGTATTCGAAAAGCTTCAAAATTAACGTCAGCTATTCTAATTCTATAGAAAAAATTCTTTATAGGTCGCACTTGATCTATTTTTTGAAACGTCTAATTCAATTCAGATATTATTGTAAACTGATACTATACAATAAGGCGACAAATGCAATTAACACAAAATGTTTATTTTGGGAATATCATGAATAGAAGTTACTGAATAAGACTCCTAGAATCATAACATGCCAATAATTTAACTCCTCAGCTGAGGGAATTAAATTAAAAGTACAGTAACAAATCCAGTCATTAAATTGTGCTAAGATTGAGTGTGAGCGTGTGAAGCCTTGATTTTAGAAGAAAAAAAGAACCAATGGAACAATCAAATAAGGTGCATGGAGTAAGCGACTTTGTGCTGTCTTGGTTTTGAAAGAATGAAAACAGACCAATTGAACTATCAAGGTGCACTCTTTCAGTTCCTGTTAAGCTTATTTGACATGAATACGTGAAAGAAAAGCAAAAAGATAAAAAATTAATAATGGATCATTGAATCATTGCAACTCATATCGATGATGTGGAATCACGCCGGTTTGAGTCTATTCTGCATAATTTCCTTCATTTGTGATTCTTCACATGATAAGAATTGTTGGCTTGCCTAACTATATCAAATCATGCAATTCTAATAACTATGGTTAACAACTTTTGCAAGAACAGTTTGAGATGGCATATCATTTGAGTAGAGTATACAAGGGAACATAACTTCAATAAATATATTTAAGGTTTCACCAAATCTTCAACACACCACTATATTATGGACTTCAATAACTTATTCAGTTCAGAAAACAACCTGCTTCTGGCAGTGGTAACGTTTGCGCGAACAATCACCAGAACAAGAGTTGCAATGGTACTCGAGCATCTCAATTGCTGGGCCCTCTTGTTTCACCAACTCTTCAGCAATCGTTGACTCTGGAAACAAACCCGAGGTCATAGCAGGGGCCATTAGGCCAGTCTTCTGAACAGCAGGGGGCCGTAATTGGAGAGTTTCAAAGTGATAGAATTTTTCAAGCAAGGAATTCTTTACTGCTTCCCCATCATCGCTGGTGCTGGTCACTGCAGAATCCGTTGAAGGGAAAGGATGGAAGTTAATTAAACCCCAATAGTCTAGAAACTCCATTATCTCTTGCCTAGCATCCAAGTCCCCAACATCAAGCTCTGATAAATCTTTCAATTCGATTTGTACGTTTGGATTTGAATGAAACTTCTTCATTATCCAATTCCGTATTTCCATGTATATATCAGGAGTCCGATTTTCAGTTTTGCTATTAAAGAAGGAAGGCAACATACGTTCCTCAATTGGATGGATATTCAACCATGAAAACCAACCTGAAATTCAATTCCATAGATATAAATGGATAATTCAAGAATGAAGCTTTTGACTTTCGATTCAAAACATACAATATACTTACTACAGTTAAATATTGAAAAATGCAAAATCAACCACCAGAAAATGTCATCATCTTTTTTACTTTTTAAGGTTTAGGGGGGATGCAAAGGGACACTTTGGTCACCAATGAAATGCATAACAGTATTACTAATATATTGTTGGACAACAGGAGCATCATACTTACAACTATAAGATAAAACAAATACATTTAGTACATATTTGATTCCCTCTTTAGGACGATAAGCCTACTCTGCTCCCACAAGTGGAAATGATAGGATTCATTGTTCTGTTTCTTTTTTTTGGACTTAAGAAAGTTTTGATAAACTAAACACAAATACTCAGACCGTATGCATATTGCATACAATTCTTCGCTGTCTTACATTACGAGTCTAAGAATTACAACAGTAATCATGTTACTAAAGCTATATTAAGGTGGCAAAAACAATGACAGGGAATTTACAAGGAGACATACACCATGGAGTAACATTGTCATCAATTATGTTGCAAAGTAACATATTAGGTCAGCCGAGCCAAAAAAAAAATTAGAATTTAGAACAACCACACTCAACTTCCTGCATCAATCCTTCTCTTTTTCTAATACTACCGTAATGTAAATTAATATACAATCTCAAGTTTTCAAACACGTAAAATATACTCAGGGTAACATTGTTTAAATTGTGAATAATTGTAGAATTGGAAAGAAAAAAGCAAATTGAAAAAGGCAAAAACAAGACCTGAAAGAATCCATCATATACACAAATTCAACTGAATAATTAGTTGGCAGAACCCAAAGCGAACAACAATCACATACACTATTCATTCACAATAACAAAAAAACCGAAAACTAAACGCAAACAAATTAGGGTTCCGGAATACGGAGAGTAGATCCTAACCACAATGAGTAGGAACAGCGTGAGCGTTGGCATCACGAGATCTAATAGCTTGAAATTCAGCTTCAATCGAAGCTTCGAGAGACACCAACTCGCTCTCCTTCTTGAGTTGCTCCGCCGCCAGAGCCAAAGCCTGTGGAGCATGTTTCACTGCGGCGGGGGCAGAAGCGGAAGCTCCGACGGGTGAAGAAGTCGATGCGGCGGAGAAGTTGTTAGGGATTTGTCGAGCCCTAGTTAAGGGGCCGTTATGGAGGGGAGGAGGGTGAAGAGATGAGGGCTTCTCGCGAGTAATGCGTTTGGAAGGGGTGGAAGAGGAATTGGAGGCGTTGAGAGAGCCGGACTTTCTCTTGTTGGAACCGGCACGGCGGCGAGATGTTGCGGGTTCTGATGCCGGTGAATCAACGGCGGACGGAGGACGTTTTTCCTCCATCGAGAGGGGGAAGATGTTTCGTTTTTAATTTTTTGGGAAAAATGAAATGAAATGGTTGTTTTTTGAGTGCTTCTTTCGGACTCAACTTAGCTCAACTATTGTGTTTCGCTTCCAAACATGATATTAATGATCTAAAGTCCTTGCAAATTTCAATCTTAATCTTGATCTTCATAATATGCAAAATAGATTACACTTCTGATTTTCTTTTTTCTCATAAAATTTGTATGATTTGGATTTTTGAAATTCGTTTATGGTAAGAAAAGTCTACGTTAACAATTTATTTATTCACATCAACAATAAGGTTAAATTTCTGATTTTGTGAAGGTGAATTAACCGTTTAGAAATTAAACTAATTTTTATTGATTATATAAATATTAACTTATTAATTATTTACATTATCACTAAAAGTTGAATCTATTATTTTCTAAATGTAAATCAACACATTAGAAATTAGATTAATTTTCATTGATCGCACAAATCATTATTTATCAATTATTCACATCAATAATGAAAATTAAATCAACGATCTTCTAAATATGGATCAATACCTTAGAAACTAAACTAATTTTTATTGATTATATAAATGATAACTTCGAACAAATGTAACAATTATATTTTTGTAAATAATTTTTTCCAAAAGATAACTTATTTTTGAAATTTTTTTCAAAAATATTATTTGGTTTAGACTTATTATATTTTTCATTTTTTTTTTAAAGAAGTGGATATATACAAGTATTTACATCATTTGTAAAAAGTATTTTTCATTAATTTTATTATCACCTTTTTACATGAACCTTTTATTACAATCTCATTCTATTGAGAATAAAAACAGCGGAATATGATGAAATATAAGAAATTATGATAAAGTTATCCGATTCCAAAAACATTTATATATAGGAATTCAACATAAACTTAAGACAATTCATTGCCACTAAATATACCAAACTATCATTTCTTACATGTTTGACAACTCAGCACTTTGAAAGACTTCATTGTCTTTTTATTTCTATTTTGTGCGCTTTTTTCAAATTTATGTCAGAAACATTTGAGATAACAATTATAACCATCTAAAAAAACTATACTATGCAAACTTTTATATTTGTCTAAGGGTACAATTTGTAAAAACACATTAAATTGATTTGTCACATGCGTCGTTTTGTGCAATGTGATATTCATGTATAGGCCTGTCATAGAAACCTCAAACTCTATTTTTTTTTTTTAAATTCATTAAGTCCATAATATTAGATTCTTTATAAAAATAATATTTTTTAAATTTCAACGTATTATTTTATTATTTTTTTTAGGTTTAAAAAGGAGAGAGTTTAAGTAGGGATGAGAACAAATTTCGCACATGCAAGTACCTACTCGGACTCGTTTGATTTAGATGTGAAAAATCCTCTTCAATCAGATTCAGGTGTGGGTGCAGATTTATCCTGACATTAAAATTCAGAGACCAAGATAGGTTTGAGATAATAATATCCACCCGACACCCGCACCCGAATCTGCTCCACAATTTTTAATTTTTTTTATATATTTATACATATTAGATATATTTAATATTTTTTTAAATATTAAAAATTATAATCTTATCTCTAGATAACATATTTTTAAATTTTATTATTGTCTAATAATAATTATTTTATTTTATTAATTATAATAAATATAATTTTTAAATTTATAATTATATATATATATATAAGTGGATGCGGCAGAGAAATCTGACCCCATTACGGGTGGGGATGATGACTTAAATTTTACATCCGTTATAAAATGAGGTTTGGTGTAGATTTTCCCCGATTAGTCGGGTGCGGAGTGGAGGAAGCGAAATATGTCTCTGCCCCATTGCCATACATAGACTCAGGGTTTATAGGTCCCAATATTTTGTTAATTTTCAGATTTTTTTTTTGATAAATTTTCGAAACTTATTTTTCTCGAAAAAATATCGTAAAAAATTAAAAATTATTTTTTTTTTCCAAAACATTGTGAGAAAATTTAAAAAAAACTCTAAATTATTTTTTATGTGAACTTCAATTATGGATTATATTTTTTATTCTAAATTCAATATTTTTTTATAAAAAATTATATTTTTTTAAAGTGGACTTATAGGCCCATTAAATCAAAAAAATTATGGATTTTTTAGTGTTAAGAGTTTTATTTTTTAGAGTATTTTTACCTATGAAATTTTTGACTCCTCTAATACGTAGACTGAGTCCAGTAAATAGTTAGAGTTGTCAAATTGACAGCTCTACTCATGGATGCATGTGTCGTTGGTACACCAATTTCCAACTATCTCGCCCAAATAGCTCTCACCTCCTACTCAATGAAGCTTATCTTTTTTCTCTTATTCATTCCACAAACATCAAATTGAAAATAAAAATAGTTACCAACAATATTTGCACGTCTTGGAAGAGAGGTGGGCGAGTAGTTGAATAGACCAAACTGAAGCAAAGAATACTAGTATGGTTTGGGATAACAATAATTTCGACGATTCAATCCCATACGAACATGATCAATTTTAAAATTTATGTTTTAGTTATTTGAATAATAAACATAGTTAATACATTTTTCATTTTTGTCATTAATGGTACATGGGTGATGCAGATGGAACAACCAATTGAGCACATTAGCATGATTGATGACTCTAATTAAGGATGTTTGAAAACTTGTTGGGAAGGTCACATATATGTGGTTTGTCAACAAAGGCAAACTAGAACACATTGAAATGATCTTCATGGATAAAGAGATAAGTGTTTTTGTCATACATGTTATGTTTTATTGTACATTACAAACATCAAACATTTGTCATAACAATCATCCCAAATACATTGGTATTTATGTTAGGCTGTTTATCATTACATTGCAGTGTTCTAAAATACAAGCAACTGTCATCAAGGATGATACCCCAAAGTGGAAATCAGTCTTCAAAAAAGGATATACTTATATTGTTCAAAAATTTCAAGTTCAAGAAAATGATGCTCAATATAAGTCATGCAACCATGCATTCACATTTTTTTTTGGTACTACAACCACCGTCAATTTATCAATTTTGACAACTCTGATGTTCCTATTAACAAGTATAACTTTGTCAATTTTTCTGATATACTTGATGAGAATTTTCGTTGTTATCTTTTAGCAGGTGACATGATACTTGATCTATATCAAGATATCATTTATACATTAACCAAATCACATGCATGATTTACAAATTTTGACTTATTCAATGTTTATGTAGATGTAATTGGAGCTGTAAATGAGATATGTAATTCTAAGACACACAAGGCCACACAAAACCAAATGTCTCTTTGACCATTAAAGACATTATGTATATTGTTCATATACTTTAAGTGAAAATGATGACATATTGTATTTTTTTTATCAAAATGAACATCCAATTATTTGTTTAGTGGTATTTTGATGTGACGACACTTTTGAATGATTTCGCAATTAAATAGGTAAACTACTACAACTCCAATCATGAGGATAATAGTCATGTTATATTGCTTCTTATATGCGTCACAGTGAAACATGCAAAAGATAATAATATTGATATGATTGTGGCAATTTCTCAAAAAAAGTAGAACATACGTCAATAAAATATGAGAAACTAATTAATCTTATCATTTTCTAGGATCATATCCCGTATCAGTTTCAAATTCATGGAATGGTTTGAAGTTATTTATCAATGATGATGTTATAGAAATTAATCAATTCAAATAGAGATTACAATAAATATATATAACTATATATACTATAATTTATCATCTTTTATCGTAATGTTATCTTTCAATCAATGTCATCCATAACACATTATTTTTAATGTCTTAGTCTTCCACAAGATATTTAATTGTTATGCCATGGTGACGCTTTAACTCAGTAGACACAATCTTCATAATTCCTTGAACTTGTCAAATTTTGGTACGAAACACAAGTTTAATAACACATGATTCAAAGTACAATAAACTGTAAAATTACATCAAACAAATAATCACAAACTAGAGTTATAATAGATAAAAAACTTAACTCAATCAAATACCAATAGAGTCAGACGGACTAACTATTTGTTGATGTTTTTATTGGACAAAGTACAAACTTAGAGGAAAAACATATCTTCAACCATTCTAATTAATTATAAGCAAATAATCTGAACATTGAGGTACTCAAAGTGGTCGATTGTGAAGATCAACTCATTGTTGCGGCTCAAATTCTTTGAGCGAACAAATTCATACCATCTCTGACCAACATAGTATGCATCTTTATCTTGGGTCGATCGATAAATATTGCAAGAGTGAGTGTAACTAGTATCTTCATCGTGTAGGACAAATTCATACTACCTTTGAACAATACATTTAATACAAACACCTAATGTAAAGTTGTTGAACTGATGTGTCATTACTGTTAACTTTTATTGATGTTGCAAATTGTTCAAGTCAAGCTTTTATGGTTATTACGAAAATAACCAATGAATTGAGTAGGCAAAATTGTATTTTCAAAACTGATATATGTCAATTTTCATCAAGGACATGTGATATTAAGGCTTGGACGCATAGGAAACATAGATCGTTATATCATCTCAATTCATCACATGCAAAATGTTTCGTATTCCATCAATATTGGTCAATTTAGAAAATAATGTTGTTTTCGTTTAAATTGTTGCTATTTTATGTCACAAAATAAATAATTTATAATTTACATTATGAAAATGTATGTTGTGCAAACTTAAACAATAATAAATTACAACGAGGTTCCATCCAATAATATAGGTATCCGATTAGTAGTATTTTCTAAAACCCGTAACAAACATCTCTCCTTAACTTATTTTTTATTTAATTTTTAAATTATCAACAACTTAATCTTAAAAAGAATATATAAATAAGGGCACACAAATGACAATTTCAAACAAATGTCACAACTCACAGTCACAATAAAGTTGTTGTCACAAATATATCATTAAAGTATCAACACTTCTTATATTTATCCAATTTAAATAATAAAGCACATCTCACACATTAACTTATCTTAATTTTAATATTTTCTTAATCTAGTTCAGAACATGATCCCAAATTAAAATGATTTTGACGTAACAAATTTCTTATATTATATTTGAAATTTGAAATTGATTTTAATTAAATTTAAATAAGTATCTAGTTCTTATAAATATAGCCAGTTTTTTGCTTTAATCTTTGTAAAAAATGTTTTGATTTAATCCTGAAAAAGTTGGTGCAAAGCTCATATTAGTGGATTGCATAAGAAAGAGGTTTAAGCAGAGGCTGGCATAAGGCCTTCGATTGGTTATTTGTACCCATAGTTTTATTGATTTCTAACTCATATTTTTTAACTCCTTTAATATAGGTGTTTCATTGATTGTGCTTCTTTATTTTGCCATCACACGTGCACTACAAGAACTAATTATACAATTAATAAGAAAAATTAAATTATTAAAATTAATCAAATCAAGTAAATACTTTCTTTGTTGTTGACTTCTATTAATATTTAGAGATTTTGAAAGTTGTTCAGATCTCCTCCATTTTCTAGTATCCATTTTTTGTCAAGTTTGCTTTTTAGATGTGCGACACGTGGCAACTAAAATTTTAATTGTTGAGATTTTATCAAATATTAAAAATCAATTTTAATCAATTTTATCAAAACCTTTTTCCTTCCTGCCTTCGCTGCTCCTTCAATCGCGCTTCCTCCCTTCGCCGCCCCTCCCATCACACGTTCACCTTTCCTCCTCGTGTTGCTCGCCTATCTGTCTCTTTGTTGTGACGGTGTCGCTCCATTGAATCACCATTGCGCCGCTGCTGCACTTTGCCATATCACTGCAACACTCCGCACGCTACATCACCGCCGCACCGTTGCTGTCCCGCCGCACCGTTGTTGTACTAGAATTGATAAATTTGGTTTTGTACTGGAATTTCGTTGCCTCTATGTCTCTTCATCGTGTCGGCGTCACTCCACCGCAGCACCGCCACACCGTTGCAGCACCACCACTCCACTGCAACATCACTACAGGTATTGGAATCTTTTTTCTTTTAATCTTACAAGTCTTGTTGTTGATTTTGTGAAATCTTTTACAATCTTTTTACCGTGTTTTTTTTATTTCTATAATTCTTCCCCTGTGGTTCTCATTATAGCAACATGTTTACGGAATAATATTAACATGATAACTCCATTCATTCTTAGATAACATGAATTCATCATCAAATCCACTAGTTGACTATGTAGATAAATGGGTGAACAATATCCATGACAAAATTATTCCAGAAAGTAATGACAATAGTCAACCACACATGGAAATGATGTTTGAATCTGAGGCGATGGCTTACGAATTTTATAATAAATACAGTAAAAGAATTGGGTTTGGCATTCGTCGCGAATATGCAAATAAAAGCAAAAAAGACGGGATTTTGACTTCAAGAAGATTCACATGCTTCAAAGAGGGTATTCGAGGTGTTGACAAATGAGGTCACCCAGTAGGGGAGCATAGAGCAGAAACTAGAACAGGATGTAAAGCACGTATGGTTATTTCACTTGATCGGAAGATTGGGAAATATAAAGTTGTTGACTTTGTAGCTCAACATAACCACCCTTTTCAACCGCCAGAGTATGTTCATATGATTCGTTCTCATCGACACATATCTGAGGCACAAGCATCACAAATCGTATTTGCAGATGAGTCTGGATTGAGACCAAAAGATTTTCATGAATATATGTCCAAGCAAGTTGGTGGAATAGAGACTGTTGGTTTTACAAGACAAGACCTTCAGAATTATCTTCGAACCAAAAGGAAGCTATCACTAAAGTATGGTGACGTGGGTGCATTATTAATGTATTTCAAACAAGAAAGTGAAAATCCTTCATTCTTTTATGAATTTCAAATGGATGTTGATGAACAAATAACAAATATATTTTGGGCAAATGCACAAATAATAAATGATTATGGGTACTTTGGAGATGTCATCACTTTTGACACTACATACAACACAAATAAGGATTATCGACCATTGAGAGTTTTTGTTGGACTTAATAATCACAGGCAAACAATCATTTTTGGGGCTGCATTGCTATATGATGAAACAATTCCTTCTTTTCAGTGGCTATTTGAAACTTTTCTCAAAGCAATGGGTGGAGAAAAGCCAAAAACCATTCTAACAGATCAAGATGCTGCAATGGCTAAGGCTATTTCTTTAGTTGTGCCAGAAACATTTCATGGATTGTGCACCTGGCATATAAGACAAAATGCTCTAAGGCATGTAAATCATCTATATCAAAAGAGTTCACAATTTTGCTTAGAGTTTGAAGCATGCATAGATCTACACGAAGAAGAGGCTGAATTTTTGAATGCATGGAATTCTTTACTTGTTGAGCATAATGTTTCGAAAGATTCGTGGCTACATATGATTTTTCAATTGAAGGAAAAATGGGCATGGGCTTATGTTCGGAAAACATTCACTGCAGGTATGAGATCTACTCAATTAAGTGAGAGCTTTAATGCTGACTTGAAAAACCATTTGAAATCAGATTTAAATTTAGTACAATTTTTTACACACTTTAAAAGGGTTGTAAATGGAAAACGAAACAATGAGTCAGAAGCTGATTTTGAGTCAAGACATAAACTACCTAGATTGAAAATGAAGAAGGCTCGTATGCTTGTACAAGCCGGAAATGTTTACACTCCAAAAATATTTGAGGAATTTCAAGAGGAATATGAGGAATATCAAGACACTTGCATAAAGGATTTGAAAGAAGGTTTGTATGTTGTTACAAATTATGATAACACAAAAGAGAGGATAGTAATGGGAAATCCTATGGATCAAAAAGTTGCTTGTGATTGTCGTAAATTTGAGACACATGGCATCTTATGCAATCAT
>JBBPBS010001017.1:15752330-15768567 GCA_037974835.1 Cicer judaicum
CGGAAATGTTTACACTCCAAAAATATTTGAGGAATTTCAAGAGGAATATGAGGAATATCAAGACACTTGCATAAAGGATTTGAAAGAAGGTTTGTATGTTGTTACAAATTATGATAACACAAAAGAGAGGATAGTAATGGGAAATCCTATGGATCAAAAAGTTGCTTGTGATTGTCGTAAATTTGAGACACATGGCATCTTATGCAATCATACTTTGAAAGTTTTAGATACCATGAATATTAAGTTAATTCCCCAACATTATATATTAAAGCGATGGACAAGAGATGCAAGGTTGGGAACTAACCAAGATTGGAAAGTGAAACATGTTGAATTAGACATAAAAGCCCATTTCATGAAGCGATACAATGAATTATGTCCACGAATGATTAAATTGACCAACAGAGCTTCAGAATCTCATGAAACTTACATATTTTTGTCCAAAGTTTATGAAGAGTCCAATAAAATAATTGATGATATGTTGGCAAAATTTATGTGAATAAGGAATCAAGTAGAATGATTCATGTATCCATATCAATTGCAAATGATGAAATCGACAACAACGTGGACACTATTGGCTATGCAAAAGGCATAAAGAAGCGAGATTGCTCACATCAGACTAAAAAGCGACCGAAGTCTTGGGTTGAGAAATTAGCTAGGAAGAGAAATAGATACTCAAAAAAAAAAAAAGAATCGCAAGAAAGTTTAGTGCAATTGTTACTGGTAAGTTTTTCATCAATGTATACAATTTTTTTAACTAAATTCTTTATATGACTTCTCTTATAATGTGACTTCTCTTATAATGTGCAGCAACCATTAGATAGGAGTCAAGTTGATAATGGAATTCAATATCAAGCTACAACTCAAATGACACAATCAAGCCAATCAAGCCAAGTTGACAATGGAATTCAATATCAAACTACAACTCAAATAACACAATTAAGTCAAGTTGACGCATTAAGACTTCACAATTTCTTTTAAACAATTTTTATGAGGTTCTATGGAGTTGACGCATTAATTCTCTAGAAGCTCTAATTCTTTATTTAAATGGAGGTTTTATGCAACCATGTTAAGTCGGTGAGAGTTTTACAAAAGAAACTTCATCTGCAATGGGAGGTTTCAGTCAGTATACACATGATGCACCTCTCTACTGTGAGCTGAACCAATGGAAACAGGCTTTTAGTTTAACATATATTTCATGGTCTGGACCCAAATATGAAAATTCTAAATCAACTATTACTTTATTTTGGTTTAGTTCACAATTCTGGAGGTATTTGATTTGTGCCTCAGAATTTTTCAAGTTGTGGGATATGTCAAAACAGAACTTGCTTCTTAATCTTTATATTTCTATTTGATTATCTGTTGTGTTTGCCTTTAAAAGGGCCGTTTTTTCTTGTGTTTTTGTGAAATTTTAGATAAAAAGAGGAGATAAAATAATACAAATATCATTGTAAGGAAATTTGTTTGATATTGACTTGATGCGAAAGAGTTAATTCTAATCCTTATTTATATAGATACATAAATTCAATCCAAAATAAATCCATCAAGTTTTTAAGGATACTCCAGCAATTTGTTTGATATTATGTTGTAGCCAGGATTGAAGTCGATCAAATTTTTTAAGGATACTCCAGCAAGACATGCATTCTGGATGATTTTGGGTTCTAATGAGGCCCGTCAGAAGACTATTTTGGACAAGGAAAATATTGCTTGTTTTCCATACTACCTCAGCAACTTGGTTCCACCTATTTGGATCTATCTCGCCTTCTCTTGCAGTCTAAAGATGCGATATAATATTGAGTACAAATTTCAAATACAGATAATTTTCACTGTAAAAAATTACAAATTTCAAATGCAGATAATCCCAACCTGTTGTTTCATGCTTCCCAATTCTCTTATTAGTGATAAAACATTGTCATTAAGAACCAATTTCAAAATTCATCATCATTTCAAACAAAGCACATAAAGGAATATTAATTTCAAATTTCAATTACAATTGTTAACATAAATTGTGCAATACAATTGTCTACATAAATTGTGCTTTACAAAATTCAAGTACCTATACTAGTTCAATCCTCTATTGAAGCCTATTTTCTCATATTTTGGAGACAAAATAAGCAAGATTAATTCCAATTCCTTACTGTGAAATTCCAATTCCTTACTATTTTCTCATATGTCAGTGGTGTTTGGATTAATTCCAATTTCTCATATGTTAGAAGCAAGAAGGTAGGCCGTGGCAGCAAAAGCGAGACAACGAGAACAAAAATATGTAGTAATATTGCAGTGGAGCGGCGATATAGCAACGGCGCGGCAATGGTGCGGTGGTGCTGCAGCAATACGACAATATTGCAGTGCAGCAATGGTGCTGCAGTGAAGCGACAAAGAGACAGATAGACGAGCAATACGAGGAGGAAAGGTGAACGTGTGATGGGAGGAGCGGCGAAGGGAGGAAACGTGATGGAAAATGCAGCCAAGGCAGCGAGCGAAAGGTTTCGTTTTTCTATTGTTTTTATGTTTTTATTTTAATTGATTAAAATTGATTTTTAATATTTGATAAAATCTCAACCATTAAAATTTTAGTTGCCACGTGTCGCACATCTAAAAAGTAAACTTGACAAGAAATGGATACTAAAAAATGGAGGAGATCTGAACTCATTTGTACCCATAGTTTTATTGATTTCTAACTCATATTTTTTAACTCCTTTAATATAGGTGTTTCATTGATTGTGCTTCTTTATTTTGCCATCACACGTGCACTACAAGAACTAATTATACAATTAATAAGAAAAATTAAATTATTAAAATTAATCAAATCAAGTAAATACTTTCTTTGTTGTTGACTTCTATTAATATTTAGAGATTTTGAAAGTTGTTAATCATGATTTTAGTTTGCCATAATTGAATAAATGAAAATAACGAAACATATATATTAGCAATAATCAAGACAAATTGTCTTATTTTTTAATTCTAAAAAGAAAATAAAAATATATAGAGGTAGTTTCATAGAAAAAATCACAATTGTCGAATCACTACAAATTATAGAATCACTACAAATTATAGAATAATAAAATAGTGTATAGAAGTCAGAAGAAGAATATAAACTTGAATTATACAATGCAAAATTGAAATTTTTGGAGCGCATATCTACAAGAATCATCTAAATTGTATAAAATAGAAAGAAAAAAAAAAGGAAGTGTTCGATTAAAATATATAAAATATTTTTCTTATAGTAATGAATTATTAATCTTCTTCATGAGTTATGTGTTTTGTGTGTGTTGCTTTATCTATTTATGTTTGACGGGACTTCAATTTCAAGTAACTCTCAAGAGTTCATTTACAGCCATTTGATTTTCTTCTTTTGTGCATTCTCTATTTCTTTGTCTTCTTTGCGTTTTATTTTTTTGCAACTAAATAAAAAAACAAAACGTGAAAGTGAAAGCTGAAAAGACGTTTTTTTGTGTGGTGCCCTTCATGATGCCTCGGTTGATTATTTTTTTGGGGTGCCCTATATGCACTTTATATTGTTTGTAACCTAATTAGTGCAAATAACTCATTAGCTTATTAGTGAAGTAGAATGAATACTCACAAGAAATAGATGTTTGAATTGTGACCTTTTTTAAAACTTAGTTTTTGTAATTTAGTTGATGTTTTACTCAAGATTAAATTTAGTTATCAAAATTTGATTAGTAAGCTCTTAACTAATCAGAACACTCTAGACAATTTATATGAAATTAAGTGGTTATAAATAAAAATAATAATAGTGACGTGGGATGTGTGCATACAAATAATTAAAGATACGAAATAAAAGTATCACACACAAAAAGTATATTTGTTCACACAACTTGGATTAGTCTAATTTTCAAAGTCATGAGATTTTCACTACGTGCTTCAGAACTAGAACATTCTCCTATGCACCTTTTCTCTTGATCAAACATTAATAATTACAATCTTTACATTTCAACCTATACATAATTTTTGCATCATCTTTCAACTTATAAAAGATTTTTATAAACACATTCCATTTAACATAAAATATAGACTTGAGTCAATTACAATGTGTAGGATAAAAGTGTTTCAAATATAATGTTTCTCAACTATTTATTTGAGATTAACTGAAAACAAAACTCAATAAGGATGATCAAAATATATAGTGAAGAGTATTGGAGTTTGCTGGAAGAGTATTTGACTTGTGCTTACTTGAACAAGTGAATATTAGATTGTATGTCAAACTTGTGTTTTCATCTTTCAAATATTCTTTTGTTTATAGATGATGAGAGACTTGAATATATAATTTAAACTAAAAAGAGTCATTGGACACACTTCCCAAGGTGCCAACAATCTTCTAAATCAATCATTTTAAGTGTTGTGTAATTTTGTTTATATCGTTCTTGATCAACCCAAAATGTTACTGCCTTGAAACTAAAGGTAACATGAACAACTGTGAGAATAAGCTGTCAAATGTTAGTTGATATTGTGCTTGATTAGAGACATGCATAGGTTTTTGTAGTAATAATGATAGTACAATGTACTATTGTCCTTGCTTACAACTCATCAATATCAAGATCAATTTGAAGGCAATTTTAACCAATTAAGCCTTCAACTTGAGTCATTTAAGTGCTTATTATATCTCAACAGCTCCATGTGCAAATTTGACATCCTTACCTTACATTTGGACTTTCCAAACTAATATGTTTTGACTTTGTCTTTAATAAAAGACAACCAAAAGGTTCTTTTGAATATTATCTAATAATTTTGACATTCCTTTTAAAGATCTTCCAAAACATTTGGACTTTTAATTACTTATTAAGTATTGGAAAGTCCAGGTGCGAAATGCCAATCCAGTTACTGTATATTGTTCTTTCAAAAAGATCATTTTGATCATTTACTCTTTAATAGAATAACCAGAACATTCTACTAAATGCTCATCTACCATTCTTTTAATAAATGATTCAATATTGAAATGACTTGTTCATCAAAGTTGATTATTGTCGTTTGCTAAATAAATTGGAGTATTAATGAGTGTAATGAACTTGTTCATCATGAGAATGTTCTCTTGAAGATTCAATAATCATTTTATTGAATGACTGATATTATATATGATATATTCTTTTTAGATTCTTACATAAAGATATTCTCAGACTTCTTTATTTATCTTCAGATATGTTTGAATCTATAATATATCCATTGGACATATTTCTCAAGACATCAAATTATTAATGTAGTTCGAACAATTACCTTCAAATATCTTAATGAAGCCCGTGAAACTAATGTTGTAATCTTTTAATGTTACTTTGATTCTTTCATTGTTGAGTAGATATAATGCACCTAGTTGATGTAAATGGCTTCTAAGTTGTCCATTTATGTTATTCTCATTCCTTAAACAAAACTCAAGGGGAATAATCAGTTGATCACCATTAATAAAACTTACATTTACTGCACAATTTTAATGTTTGTTGTCATTAAAACATATATAAAAAAGATTTTGACCTCAACAATTAGTACTTCTGAACATTGTCTAGCTATGTTCAATTAAATTTAGTTTGCGGCAATATGAATTTATCATGTCACCTAAATATTTGGTCACGTGACATTAATATATCATTCATATGGAAAGACACAAGTTAAGGTTCAATTTGAGAAATTGAAAGAATATTTTAAGTAGTAATGACCAATTTACTTCTTCCCACATCAAAATAGTAGCAAACCAAAAACCCACATCCTTTTATACAAACTAGACGACCACCATAACGCCTAAGGTGTGAGTATTATTCTATTTAATCTACATATTAAAAGAGTTTTTTATTGTTGCAAGTAACAACCGGTAGAGCGCTCTACATAGGACTATGTAAAAAATTTGGTTATAAGACTTAAATTCAAATTCAATTTAAAAATTCGGTTAAAATTATATGATTATAAATCAGTTGGATAATCAGTTATGCTTTATATTTGGATTTAGTTTTTATCTACTACCAATATTTTGTTAATTTTGAGATGTTATTTCTTGAAAGAATTTTGAAATTTATTTTTTTCGAAAAAACATCAGAAAAAAATTAAAAAAAAAAACTTTTTTCTCAAAAAAAATTTAAATTAAATTTTTTCTCAAAAAAATTGATGAGAAATTTTTTAAAAAAGTTGATTTTTTTTAAATAACCAATTTTTAAACTATGAATAAATAATTTTTTTAAAAAATAATCAAACTTTAATCGATTTTAAAATTAAATTTTTCAAAATCGGTTGCTTAATTATAAACCGATTATTTAATTATAACCAATTTTACAATTGATTTTATAACCGCTTTTAAATCAAATAATAAATTTAATTATAAATCTAAATTCATATATTAATTTTAAAATAGATATCATTTGATTTTTTTTTAAAATCAACCATACATAGCTTTAGCTCTACCTATCCTTATTGAATGTGATAACACCCAAAACAAAGGATAGACCTTCACCAATCTTGACCTAATTAAAATTTGGAACATAGCAAATACAAACAAACAAAGAAAATGTCACACATTATTATTATAATGATTACATATCACTCCAATATTTTATTCCAAATCACCGACACCAAAGGTACCATTGATTCAATTAAACCACACACACTATTTCCTTTTACAGCAATATCACGTTCTTCTATCTCATTACTCATTATATTTTGTGAGACTTGGTCTAGGTTCGAACTCTTCATTGACATACAATTTCTTATTTTTATAATCATCACCTTCATACTTTGTAGCACTTGGCCTAGGTTCAAATTTAGCGCTCACATACAACTTCCCATTTTTATAACTACCATCGCCATACCTTGTGACGCTTGGCCTAGGTTCAAATTCACCATTCACTCGTGACTTTTCATTTTTATAATCACCGCCGTCATATTTTGTAACACTTGGTCTGGGTTCAAATTCACTATTTACCGGTAGTTTCACACTTTTATAACCATCACCATCATAACTTGTAAGACTTGGTCTTGGCTCAAAATCTTCAATCTTCCCATCATCACCAGAAGTTGAAATAGTGGGTTTTGATTCAAATTCTTCAGTGATCACCTTTTTCTCTATGATATTTAAGGTGTTTGTTATGGGATGCTGATCACATTTAACTTTAGCATGTTCTTCTTTGACCTTGTAGTTCTTCGCAGGTTCTATCTCAGGTTTCAGTTGAAGAAGCCCTTCAATTCCCACTGGCATCTCTTCATCTTTCATAATAGTTTTCCAATATTCCTTTAGATCATTTCTTGAATCTATTGTAGCTGCAAACTTCTCCCAAATACAATGAGAAAGAAAATAAGGAAAACGAAAAATGGTGGTTAGTCATACAGCATAGTCAACTCATCTCAATTTAATTATAATAAAAAGGTGCTGTATATTTAATTAAAAAAAAAAGATGCTATATAGAAAGTACTAATTTTATTTTAATAGCAACTAATTTATAATTTATACTCCATCTTCAATAACCAATACTACTGATAATAAAAAATGTACTAAAAATGAAAACACACCAAGAAAAGGAAGAGGAAAGTAAGAGCGGCTACAGCAGGTCTCATTTTCAATGTAAAATCGAGGTTTCCTTCTTTTTTTTTTGGTCTATATGGATTGGATACATATTACACTTCATATTTATAGAGCGTTTGATCAATAGTCACGGATAAAATGTGCATTTTATAATTATGTTTATTTAGTAAACAAATATATAATATAATTAAAATATAATTTTGCAATATATATGTTATAATTATATCATTTTTCAAATACTTTTAAGAAATATGAGTAAAGTGTGGTTTAATATAGAAAGTAATCTGCAATTAATTATTTATATCATTATATCTAGAGAATATGAGTTTATTAAATACGAGGTTGTGAAAAGTAGGGATGTTCAAAAAAATCAAAACCGAACCAAGTTGTGATATTGAACTGAACCGAACTGTTTTGAACTGAAGTGATTAATAAAAATTGAGAATTAAAATGTTTTCAAACAGATTTTTTAAAACTAGAATCGAACCGAATCGATTTTTAGTTTGAAAAATCTGAACCAAACTGGTTTTTAATTTGAAAATCAAACTAGATCGGTTTTAGTTCAAAAAAACTAGAACCAAATTTTTTTTTAGAAGTAATTATGGGTAATTATGTAAAATTTGGCCTATAGGAACAAAAAACTAAGTTAAACCAGTTCAGTTCGGTTCAAAGTAGTAAATCGATTCACCAATTTATAAAACTGCTTGATTCAATTATTCAGTTTTCAAATGGATCTAATTCATATCTGAATTTTGTCCAACCCTAGTGGAAAAGGTTGCGGACTCAATACCTCAAGTCATTCCACCTAGAGAATATGAATTTTCTATATCGAGCTATACCAATAGTACAAATTGGAATTGGAGTAAACTACAACAAATTACGTCGGAGTCAATTTGTGAGAAAATTCAATATTTGAAGCATATGTCAGCATTGTCTCTCTACATCTAAGACCTTTATGCACGTTGTGAGAGATTATAAGGATGACCAACTACTTTGGAATAAAGTTATTAAGCTTAAATTTTTGAATAAATTCTTTAGCCTGAGTACTTATGGTTGACTTGAATGGAATCTTACTCACAACAACATTGAAAATATCCATTGAGCATGAAAAAAATGTTCTTTGGTGTAATAGTAAATGAACTTTGCAAAGACCGAAATTCTTTGATTTTCTCCAAAGTACAAAGTCAAATTCTTTAAAATGCCACATGAAATGTTAAAATAGAATTTAATTTCATTGACATATTAACTCGTTATTTTATTTAAAGATACATTTTATTACTTATTTAAATATGTTAAAATGAAATAGATTTTCCAGTCAGCTAAGAGATCGAATTAGATTTTCCTCAAGGCCAAATTCATGCCTAAAATGTAGTCTAAGATTGATCACAAGTCCAACTTAAAAAGTTAGGCCTTAAATTGTTTGAAAAGGTTGGACTCAAGTTGTGCAAAGTTATATTCAATCTAATTTATTTTCACGTCTAATGACAACTATTAGGATCAATATAAAATAGAAAAAACCAAGCTATGGAGTTCCATCGAATACTTAAATTTAAATCTTAATTAAAAACATTATTTACTATATTTATATTACTTATTAGATTGAATTTTATATTTGTTTTTTCAAGAAACAGAAGGGAAAAGACCAAATATGTGAAGTAGAAGCAAGTATTTTTAATGTAAAAAAAATTTCACTTCGTTTTTTTAGGTTTAATTGTAGTTTTGATCATTCTATTTTATTTAAATCGTGAAAGTAGTTCTCCCATTTTATTTTTTCTCAGTTGTGGTCTTCAAACAGAATTTTAATCCAAAATTTGATGAAGTTTCATTTCTTTTTTTCGTTTATTTAAGTCACACTATGTCTCAAAGTCTCGTTGTGTAACAATTGTATTTGAAATTTATGATCATAAATGGTGTGGTGTAACTTTAAAAAATATTATTTTATCAAGTTTTTGACCCAAATTCTATTTAAGAGACTAAATTGAAGACAAATAAAATAAAAAGACTACTTTTATAATTCAACTAAAATAAAAAGACCAAAACTGTAATTAAATTTTTCTTTTATATGAAAATATAAAATACGGATGAATGCTAGTGTTTAGTATGCACGTTTTTAAAAAAGAAGACTATTTAACTCTTGGTTAGTAACAAACGAAAACATATACTAATATACTATCATGCTAAGATTGGGGAAATGATTTCTTGCAATATTTTCTTTTTAGAATTCAGATATGTTGTTTCTCTGGAGGAGTTGATGTTGTTTTGTCCTACTTTTCCATAACAAGAAAACGTGGATTTTGTGAGGGTCAAAAGTCCTTACAAAGGGGAAAAAACAGATATAAAGTAGACATTTGTGGCGGTCTTAGACAGCCACAAATAAGGTGGTCACAAACCTTTGTGGCAGCCAAAAACGGTCACAAAGTGTGAAAATTTCGTTATCTTTTGTAAGGGCAAATGTCGTCACAAACTTTTGTGAGGGCGTAGGCCGCCACAAAGGACAAGCTGATTTTAAAAAGTTAAGCTTTTGTGAGAGTCCAGACCGCCACAAATGCTTCCCTTTGTGAGGGTTTAAGCCGCCACAAAGGATGTTTCCGATTAAAAAAATAATTATTTTGTGAGGGTTTAGGCTGCCACAAAATATTAACTTTAATAAAAAATTATTCATTTAAATTCGAAATTAATACTAAAAATAATATTATATATAATAAATTGATATGAATATAAATTTAAAATTAAAATTAAAATTAAAATATTATAATTAAATTTAAAGTAAATTTAAATTTAATATGTTATATATAATAAATCAATATCAATATAAATTAAAAATTTAAATTAAAAATATAATATTGCAATTTAATCATCATTTAAATTAAATTTAAAATATAATATTTAAATTATAATTATAATTAAAGATTAATTTAAATTAAAATTAAATTTAAAAATTAAAATAACTATTATATATAAAAATATAATATTAATAATAATTAAAGTAATTATATAAACCAAAATAAAATTTTAAATAACGTTTAATGAAATTTTTCATAAAATAGTTAACTCCTTATATATAAACAAAAATAGAGACCGCTAAAGTATATAAATCTTTTGTACTAACTCAACTACAACTCTTTTTAATAACTAACAAAAAATATTAATATCATTAATTTTAATAATATTTTTATTAAAAAATAGTTATATTAAAATTAATAAGTTTTACATGTGCTTCAAACTTTTACTTATCATATATTATGTAATCAACATAATTTCTATTTTTTTATAAATAAATCTATGATAACACATATTTTACTAATCTATATTTTAAAAATAATATAAATATATTTATAATATCACATATATATTACTAATCTAAATTTAAAATGTATAAAATACTAACTTTATGTTGGGTAGTGTCTGACTTGAAGATTTCACATAACAGAGTTTATAACTCTTCGAAGTAATTAACACAATATCACCACTGTCAAAATAAAAATTCAATAATATTAATTATATAAAATAACTTCAAAATAAAAAAAAATAAAAAACTAAATATATAATATAATATAAGATAAACTTACCAAAATTCAAGCAAGCTTGGAGGAATAATTTTTGTAGAGAGAATATGGAGAGAAAATTTAGAAAGAAGGTAGAAGTGAAAAATGATAAGAGAAATTGAGTGATATTTATAGAATTTGGTTGATCCTTTGTAGTGGCCAAAGCAGCCACAATGAGCAACGATTATATGACTTTTGTGGCGGCCAAAACGGTCAAAAAGGCATACGTTTGTGGCAGCCACAAATAGCAGAGATTTTGTGGCGGCCTTTGCAACCACAAAAGGTAACGTCACTTTGGGATTTTGTGACGGTGTTTACCCTCACAAAGGGTTGATTTTGTGGCTAAAAAAACTATCACAAAAATCTTAAAAATTAGGTGGATTTTGTGGCTGTCTTTGTGATTTTGTGAGAACTTAGGCAGCCACAAAATCCACCTACATTTTTAAGCTTTTGTGAGGGCTTTTTCAGCCACAAATAAAGACCAATTTCAATTTTTGTATTTGTGAGAGCTTTTTCAGTCACTAATTTGTAAGAGTTTTTTTTTTTGGCACAAAATATTTGTAAAATTAACCACAAATGAAGGAATTTCTTGTAGTGTTCAAATGCCAATAAATGTTTAGTCATTTTGCTTTCTTGTTATTACTATATTATGAAAAATATTTGATCAACACGCAAACATTTATTTAACATTATAAAAAATAAATAAAATAAAAAATAATATTGTAATTAATATCATAAGATGAATTATTGAATGAATGTACAAAAATTAAGATTGTTAAACATTAAAATTGTCTTCTTATCGTTGTTGTTGTATAATAGCTGTGTCACCTTTGGTTGGTAGCTTTGGGTTGCTATATGTAGCCCTTTTTCTTTGTAATTTAATAGTGATATCGTCCTATTTTAGTTTAAAACCTGTCCATTCATTTTTAATTTTTTAATTTTAAAATATTGGGACTTACCTAAATCTTAATTTTGACCACAATTTTTGATGATGTGAATTTTTTTAAAACTAATTGGACTAATTAGAATGTTCGTGTGGAGATCATTCACCATTTATAATTTTTAAATATATATTTTTTATAAAAAAATTAAATAACCTAAACATATTCTAGAAATTTTTTAAAATATAAAAATATTAAAAATATGTTTTTTTGTTAATAATATTAAAATATTTAATAAAATATAATTTAATTTGTACACATCATATATGTATGCATAAAAATTATATATTATAAAACTTTTTATACATGCATTCAATCAAATCACATCATATTTAATGAAAGTACTATGATACAATTTAATTATATATATATACAAAAATATTTTATACCATTAATATATATAAATTAATCTCTTAAAAATATATTTTTATGTTATTATATTAAACTAAATATCTAAAAACAAATGAAAACTAAACAAAATCAATTTTCATTTGATATTTTTGGACCATTTTTTGTGTGAAAACCCGTTGAGTTTTAGATGTTTAAAACTAAATTTATTTGCATATATAATTTTAATATTTATTTATTTTATTATTGTTAAAAGTACTGTACATCATGTTTTGATTAGTGTTGATATTGTTAGGATCAAAATTATGTGTAAGATTTGAATTTAAAATCTTATGGAATTATATGTGTGAATTTTTAGTGGTATTTATTGTTTCGCCAATAAATAAAAAAGTATTTTATTAAACAATTAATTATTAATTTATACTTTTTTTATAATTCTTAGTGTTTGGTTTAAAGATAGAAGTTAAAATCCTTATCAAGAATCAAATCAAGAATTGAATAAAATAATTCATCATAATATAATGTATATATAAATATTCCATCATTTGTGTTTCTTGTATTTTATTTTATTGTTTTGTTTAATAATATTAAATAATTAGTTTGAGATATTAATATAGATGAAATGTCATATATATATATATATATATATATATATATCTTTATACTATCTTAATTTGCTTTAAAATATGCAATATGGGGCAATAATAATTCATATATTGCCAAGACCAAATCGCAGCCAAATCGGTAGTGGTTAAAGATTAGGTTTAAGGTGCATAATTGAGGGGGAAAAAATCTAGGTGCATAATTGAGGGGGGAAAAATCTAGGTGAATAATTGAGGGGGGAAAAATCTAGGTCCATAATTGAGGGGGAAAAAATCTAGGTCCATAATTGAGGAGAAAAAAATCTAGGTGCATAATCAAGTCGATCCCACAAAATCTTGGGGAGTTTGTTTTTAGGTAAAATATGAGTGGTTAGCCTTGATCTTATTTAAACTAGTTTGAAAACATAGGTACTAAATTTTCTTCCATTAACTTTAACTTTAAATAAAAGTTAATTTGATTCAACAAAAATTAATGTATTTTTTTTAAAATTTAAATTAATTTTTGTTACATATATTTAAATAAAGAGTATTAGTTGAGATTTTACTGGTCTTGTTAGTTTATTTATATCTTTTTTTGTTGCATATTTATATGCACACTGTTCTTAATTTTTTAAGTTAACATATTTAGTATTTATGTTTCACAGTATGATATTATATGATAATCTTCAAATAGAAATGTTTATTTAACATTCAAATTTTAAAATTTAAAACTATTACAAGTTCCTCTAATATTTTTTTATCATTGCAAATTTATTGAACTTTGTATTTTTTATCTTAGTTTTTTTGTTTTATTTCCTATTAATTGTTGGATATTTTATAAATATATTTCATCTTAGTTCGGTGTATTGTTCTCATCTTAGTAAAAGTTAAACGATCACAAATAAAAATTTTAAAATAGAATAAAAGATAACCCAAAACAATTAACTACACAGAAGATGATGGCGATGTAGCCTGTTCAGATGCAGTGATGCACGACACAGAGACGGTGGCAGACCTGGTTAATTTGGCGGCAGAACATTGGGTTGAAGAAGATGAAAAGTTAAATTAACTTAGGTTTAGGAGAAATGATAGACTAAGGAAAACATGTATGTTATTTAAATTGAGTTTTTTAATCTCAACCATCAATTTTGATTAAAGGATTCTTAAGTATTTTTCTTTTATTTTCACATAAAAAAACATTCTTATTCTATATATAAAAATAAAATGTGTGTGCCTATAATTATTCTTGCTATTGTATAGGTTTTGCTACATATTTTTTACTATGTTTTTCTTAAGACGCTTATTAACCTTATCCAAAATAATCATAGTAGAAGAATTAGTAATGAAGTTGATATTAACTTTTAGATAGAGACATGGGTTTCATTGATGTGTCCGCGTTGTGGATTTCAAAGAGGTTCAAATTCTGGATATTGAGATATGGAAAAATGTGGTGAACATTGTCAACGAAAAGGGTATGTGGAATTTGATTTCTATTGAGGTCTTTGAACGCATATATGCGATGCTCGCATCTATTTCTTTTGCGGATGAGGATATGGTTATTTGGACTAGGGATCCGAACTGGTCGTTTTATTCTAGAAGAGCCTATTATATGATAAAAGATCTAGAGAATATAGGGGTGGAAAATATGTTTCAATGGATTTGGATGTGGTCGGGTCCTAAATGAGATGTTCTTTTTGAAAAATTGCTTGTGGTTGTTTGTTTGCAAACCTTCAACATCATATGACTGACAGTTACATGTATATGGTTTGTGGCAATGCTAGCGAGTCAATCTTTCATATTTTACAGGATTGTCAACTTGTGTCTGATGTTGGGTATTATGTGTTTTTTGCTAATATAACTAATGAGTTTTTTAATGCAGAATTGGATAGACGGCTTATGGATAATTTGGAGAGTTTTGTTGAAGACAATAACCTAAACTAGAGTATCTTATTTGTTATCGTGCTAGACAATGTGTGAAAGACTTAGAACGATATAATATTCTCTAATATTGTTCCTACTACGTGTGGCATAGCCATTAAGCCAAGTATTGAGTGAATTCTATATCGAATACTCAACTAACTCATGTGTCGTGTTACAGGTGTGTCGGTTCTCCCTCAATGTTGGTTTGCTTGGTACTACCAAGAGGATGGTTGGGTGGCACTTAATGGAGATGGTCAATCCAAATCTCAAATAGAATGACAATTTGCGGAGGAGTTGTTTGTGATCACACTAATGCTTTCATATTTGAATATTCTTATGCATTAGAAGTGTACACAATCTTAATGCAAGAACTTTGGGCTATATATAACAGTTTAGAGTTGGCTTTGTCTAGAGGGCTCAAAAAGATTGATATCAGATCATATTCTCAAGTAGCAGTGTTCTTAATTATAAAGAATTGTTCGAATAAATATCTATACTATGAGCTTGTCACTCATATAAAGGAGATGTTTGAAAAGTTGGATCATTTTAAGATATTCCAAGTCTAGTGTGAAGCCAATCATATAGCAGATACTTTTGTTAAATTTAGTCTTTCTTATCTTCAAATCGACAATATTTTAATATTATTTTTGATTTCTTATCTCTCGCTGTAATTGCTGATAAGAGTTTAATAACCTTTTCCATTAATTGTTGGTTTTGTCTCCTTTTGTTTTCTTAGAGTTTGACCCCTTTTTCGTAAAATAAAATCATGTGTTATGTACTATTTTAAAAAAACAAATACCATTTAAATAATAAAAAATGATTTTTGATTTAAAGATAAATTTTTTTGAGGAAAAAAATATGAAAGAAACGCATCCAGATCCTATTATTCATTCTTGATGAAGTGGTTTGTTGCTTTATTATTAAATTTGAGGTCATATGTTTGTGGAAGAAATACCCGTAAACAATCATTTTGTTAAATATATGATATTATGTCACATTCACAATAACAAACATAAAATTAAAATATTATATCTATATGTTGTTTGTTAATCATTTTATTTTAAAAATATTTTTAGTTAGTTAATTAATTTAAATATTAAATTTATTTTTTATTGATTTATTTAATTAATAAACTTCTAAAAATCAAATAATTTACAATTTCTATAAAACATACAAGATACAGTAGAATTAACCAATGGAATTTTACTCGACACAATCAAGCATAAAAATTATATATTGGATTAGTGAGTACTAGTGACTCATTGAATTTAGGACTCTGTTCTATACATGCAAGAAAAAACATGAGTAAATTTTTTATAGCTGGGATCCTTTTTCTTCATCTACTAGTAATCACGGTATGATCTTAATTGCTTTTTTTTTTTTTTTTTT
>JBBPBS010001017.1:15768632-15804193 GCA_037974835.1 Cicer judaicum
TTTTAATTTTTTTTTTTTTTTTTTTTTTATTCTTTCTTTGAACTTTGTTTCTATATTTTAATTTTGATAAAATAAAATATAATGTTGTTTCACATGTCCTTTCTCTAAATTTCAAACCTCACTGAATTTTTGCAGAGTTTTTATGGAATCAGAGCAAGAGTATTAGATGAAACAGAACACAAAGATCATGAACACAATTTCATGATTCACATGGACCCTTCTCTTAAAGTGTTCTTCACTTTAAAAGATTTAAAAGTTGGGAAAAAAATGGAAATTTATTTTCCAAAGAGAGACCCTTCAAGTTCCCCTAAGTTTTGGCCAAAAGAAAAAGCTGATTCAATTCCCTTTTCATTGAACAAAGTTCAAACCCTTTTAAAAATCTTCTCTCTTTCTCAAGATTCTCCACAAGCCAAAGCTATGGTAGATACCCTTAGAGAATGTGAGAGCAAACCCATCAAAGGAGAACTCAAATTTTGTGCAACTTCCTTAGAATCTATGCTTGATTTTACTCAAAACATTCTTGGGTCATCAAATGATCTCAAAGTTTATGCAACTTCACATGAAACCAAATCATCAACTGTCACTTTGCAAAACTACACTATCTTAGAAAACATTATAAATATTTCAGCTCCAAAGATGGTAGCTTGTCACTCTATGCCATACCCTTATGCTGTTTTCTATTGCCATAGTCAAGAAAGTGAGAATAGGATATATAGAGTCTCACTTGTTGGTGATAATGGTGATAAGGTTGAAGCTATGGTTGTTTGTCACATGGATACTTCTCATTGGGGGCATAGTCATGTTTCTTTTCAGGTTCTTGGTCTTACTCCAGGAGTTTCTTCTGTGTGTCACTTTTTTCCAGCTGATAATTTTATCTGGGTTCCTAAAGTTCAAGATCAGGGTGTTTCTGCTATATGATTTTAATTTCAGTGTTGTGATGATTACATATGTAGCTAAAAAATGTTTGATATGATTGTTGAAATAAGTACTCTCTTCTGAGCTAACTTATGTAACATTTGTTATGGTTACATGTAATAAGATAAGATTGTTTTCTTTTAATTTTAGTGTATACATTATTTTAATTTAATCCTTAAATTTTTACACAATATTAGACTTTAGAATTTGATTGAGAGGTAACTAAAATTTAATTAATGTTTGTTTTATTTATGATTCAAATTTAAATTTTTTTCAAACGATTTGACTTTTACTCAGATTCATTAAACACTTGACTCTTAATATATGGTTTGCTCATTCATGTTCATTTTTTTCTTTTTCAAATTTTGATAGTACCAAAGGTACATTTTCTTTCTAATATAGAAAATTTTTAAATTTAGAATATTATGTGCTCTTTTAGTTTAGATACTTTAGTTTTTAGTTTAGATACTTTATATTGAATATAATTTATCTTTATAAAATTACATATCATATTATATTTTTATATTGAGTTTAATTCATTCTTACAAAATTGATATCGTAAGGATGAATTAAACCAATATAAAAATATATGTGGTATAAAAATATATCTATCAATTTATTTATATTCAAGTACTAAACCAAATAAAATTAGACATGTGAGGTGTATTAAGAAAAATTTAAACAAATTATGTGTGTGAGATGTATTGAAAAAAACTAAAATCATACATATAAAATAGAGACAAAGTTAGAAATAAATTTATAAAAATAGATTGGTGAGAAGAACAAATATAGCATGCCCGTTACTTTTCCTTTTCTTTTTTAACTAAAAGCAGGATTCGAAAAAATGAAAGATTTCTATATGCCGAAGCTACCAGTCATGTAGGAGAGTCCAAGATTCATGTATGAGAATGGTTTTCTAGGAATATGTTGGATGGAGATTTTAAAAGACTCTTTTGAGAAGGAAAATTTTGAAAATTTCAAGACTTTATAAGAATTATAAATTTTGAAAACTTCTTTATAAGATTTTAAAAGACTTTTTACCATAAAAAATTTTATAAATAGAATTTTAATAGATTTACAACACAGATTTTCAAGATTTCAAAACATTTTATGAATTTATAAGAATAAATGACAAAATATAATAAATAAATTATAAGGTTTGAATAAATAAAAACAAAACTCATAATTTTTAAATTTTTTAATAACAAAAATAGTTTTAACTTATGTCTTCTTAAATAAAATTTATTTACAAAATTATAATGGTCCTTCATAAATTAGCATATTCTCATTCTTATTCTTTGATTTGAACAATAAATTTTATTTGCGAAGAAAATTATAAAATGTCTTACATACCAATACAAATTAGACTTGTGTCTCAAATACTTATTCCCGTATGATAAAAAATAACAACCACATAATTATAATAATGTTGATGACACAAGCTAAAATGTTGAAGTGTGGTTAAGCCCAAGAAAAAAATATATATTGAACTTCAAATTGATATTACGAAGAATTATTGTATCATTAGAATAAGATACACATGTATATACCTAATGTAACTACTATCATAGAGATCATTATTATTTTTTGACTTAATTGCAGTTTTGGTCCTCTATTTTAGCTTAATCGCGAAAGTAGTTCCTCCATTTTATTTTATTTCTTTCCTATTTTGGTCCCTCAAACATAATTTTAGTCTAAAACTTGATGAAATTTCATTTTTTTTGTATTTATTTAAGTCACACCATACTTCAAGATCTCATTTGCAACAATTATACCTGAAATATATGATCATAAATGATGTAGTACAACTTTAAAAAATGAAATTTCATCAAGTTTTGGACAAATTTTTTGTTTAGGGGACCAAAACTGGGGAAAAACAACATGAGGGGACTACTTTTGCGATTCAGCTAAAATAGAGGGACCAAAACTGCAATTAAGCCTAAAAATTAACTTATCTGTTTTGTGAACATATATTGAAATTTAGAATGATACAAGAGTGGAAATATAGCGGTGCTAAAATATCAAGTGAGGATTAAACTCTTCTACTATTAAATTGTTTAAACAATTTTCTAAACCTATTAACCGTCTAATTTTTTTTTTTGGCGAAATCAATTGTGTGTTTTTGTATTAAAAATAGGGTAAACAAATATATTGAAAATAGGGTAAATAACGTAAAAGTTCCGACTACAAAAGACACATCTATTAATAAATTGTATAATGTATAAAATCATTCTTCTTAATTCTTAATAGAGAGCAAGTACAAGAGTATATATAGTATTAACTATAACAAAATAGCAATCAAATTATAACTAAATTAATTACTTATAGTGTGAAGAGTAATCTAAGTATAGTTTAATATCTCCCTTCAAGTTGGATTATATATATCTAATAAATCAAGTTTGGAAATAAATGAACCAAATGAGGTCGGATTCAAAGCCTTTGTGAATATTTTTGCTAACTGTTTTGAAGAACTAATAGGTAGAAGATGAAATAACTTTTGCAATAATTTTTTCCAAACTATGTGGCAATCGATCTCAATATGTTTTGTGCGTTCACGAAAGGAAGCATTAGCAACAATGTGCCTAGCGGATTGGCTATCACTGTAAAGTAGCACTGGAGTTGTAAAATTAAGTTGAAAATCTTGTAGAAGAAAGGTTAACCATTGAATCTTGGATAAAATTGATGTCATAGATTTGTACTCACCTTCAGAAGACAAACGTGAGACAATCGATTGCTTTTAGACTTCGATGAAACCACGAATCACCGAAAAAGATACAATAAACACTCACTGATTTTCTGTTTTCAGAATAAGTTACCCAATCAAAATCACAAAAGGCTTTAAGTTGTAACAAGAAAAAGAAGATAGAAAAATGTTACTTCCTAGAGAGTTCTTAAGATAATGCAGAACACGAATAGTTATTGCAAAGGGGATATAAGTTAGTTTGTTGGTCTATTGACTTAATTGTTGAACAACGAAGCTGATATACGAATAAGTGTTGGTGAGGTACATTAATTTGCCAATTAGTCTTTTATAAGGCTCGGGATCAGATAAGTAAATTGTGTCTGTAGGTGAAAACTTTAAGCCTTTTGCATAGGTGTTGAAGCGGATTTTATGGCAAGGAGGATTGTTGAAGTGAGGATGTTGAATGTTTATTTACATTGACAAATGTGGATACCATATTTACTTCATGATATCTCCAATCCTAAGATATATTTAAGTTGTCCAATGGCTTTAATTTGTAAACTCTTATGAAGGATGTCCGTTATGTGAATAAGTTATGTCATATTATCAAATCATGAACATAAATTTGTAGTGCAATAAAGGAATGTCCTTCATGTTTAATAAACAATGAATTATCATTGGTTGATGGACAATAGCCATTAGAAGTTAATGCACTAGACAATTTTGCATATCATTGTGTACTTGATTGCTTTAAATCATAAATTAATTTAAGAAATTTGCAAACTTTATTGGGAGAATTAGAATTAAGACCACAAGGCAAAACCATATAAAGTTCTTCATCTAAAGTGCCATGTAGAAAGACATTATAAACATCTAATTGATGTAAGAACCAATTTTGTGATGAAGCAATGAATAATAACAAGCTAATTGTAGTTCATTTTACAACTGAACTATATGTATAAAAAAAAATTAATACCTTTAATTTGGGTAAAATTCTTAGCTACAAGATGAACTTTAAACCTTTTGATAGTGTTGTCAACTTTATATTTAATTTTGTATACTCACTAACAACCTATAGACTTCTTACCTTGTGGAAGATCGAAAACAATCCATTTGTTGTTATGATGCAAAGTTGACAATTCAAATTGAATAGCTTATATCCATGAAGGATTTTTAATGGCCTTCGCGTATGTGGATGACTCGTTCATAGAAGTAATAGAACAAATGTATTTCTTATGGGAAATATACAAATAAGTATGAGATAAAAAATTGGATAAAAGATAACATACATCACTAGATGATTGAGGAACCAAAGCATTGCAGTGATAAACATCTAAGTATAGAGGAAGATTCCTAATGGATCTTCTAAGCGTACGTGTCACCATCATAATTAATGTGTGCATCATTAAGGGAAATAAAAGAAACAAGGGAATAAATAAAATCATAGTTATTGGCATGTATACATAAATGCGTATTATTGGAAGTAGTAGGAAAAGTAATATCATCAAAGAGAAAATTGTAGGTGTCTTGAGTAATGACATGGTCATTCCTGGAATTTAAAACATGAGCAACATAAAGGAAAGTAAGATTCATGAACCAAAGTAGTAGCATATGATAAACACCCAAAAAATTTAAAAAAAAGGAAAGTCTGGGCTAGTTATGCAAAATCTCAAAAGGGGTTTTATTTTTAAGAACTAAGATAGGCAATCGATTGATCAAATAAGCATGTGATATGACATAAGCCTAAAAACACTTAGGTAAATGTGATTAGAATAACAAAGCTCTTGTGACATTTAAAATATGTATATGTTTGTGCTCTATAATATAATTTTGTTATGGATTTTCGACATAAAAGGTTTGATGAATGATGCATAAGGAGGAATAAAATTCAAGCATCTTAAACTCTAATCCATTATCACTCCTAATTGCTTTAACCGTGCATGAAAGCCGACTGTGAATCATTTTAATACAATTCTTAATACTAGTTCGAATTTTAGTATTAGATTTCATAAAAAACAACCTAGTATGTCTAGAGAAATCATCCACAACTGTCAAGAAATAAGCATGCCCTTGAATAAATTTCACCCCAATGGGACACCAAATGTCCATATGCAACAACTCAAATATAGAAGAGATAGAATAATGACTTATAGGAAAAGAAAGTTTACATTGTTTGGCAAACTAGCACGAGTCACAAGTCAAGCCTTTATCAAAAGAGATGTAGGGAAATCTATTATATAGATGTTGTATAGCAGAGTTAGAAGGGCGGCCTAAATGGTAATGTGACATGTCAAATCGACTATTATTAGTATCACAACATTAATATCATAAACATGATGAACATCATGAAAATTAATAGAAGAAAATTTAAGTAATTGTGCACTACTAGTAATCCTCAAAACTTGTGTGATAATGTAAAGAATGTTGATAACTTCAACATGTCCAAATAAACTCTGGCTATTGAAATATTGAATGAAACAAGATTTATGTGAAAAAAGTTGATTTTCAGTTCATATAACGTGTGAGTTTGTAAATGGATATCAAACTAAATTAAAATTAGGGAATATAAAGAACATCATTAAGATGTAAATATGGGGAAAGATGCACTGCTCCTACAAAGTTTGCATAAATAAGATGTCCATTTAGAAACTTAACAGGAATAAGAGTAATTTGTTTAATAGATGAAAAATGATAAATAAAATAACATACATGATCATATGCTTTTGAGTCTAGAATCCAAACAAAGGAAAAAGAAAAGTGCATACTTGAGTTTGAAATGCTGGAAATTACATGATTACCAGTATCATCAGAAGCATTCTTGTTGGAGTTTGAAGCAAAATTTTCACCCTTTGAAGTCTGAAGCAAATAGATGAGGTATTGATACTCATATTTGGAAATTGAAAGACCATTATTTAAAGTAGTATAAACGATATTTGTAGACTAAATGGATTGCACATTGTTGGTGCTGGAAGAATAATTGAAATTGTTAGAATGATTCTTCAAACGATAACCCAGGGAAAAACCGTGTTTGGAATAACATGTCTCAATGGTATGATTTGTCTTGTGACAATTGGTGCACACATTAGATGATTTGGATCGACGACCATGTCCCCTACTAGGATTGAAGTTTCCCTTACCAAAACCATTCAATACCGAATTGAATATAAATGCAGTTGAATTTAGAGCACTAGAATTGAAACACAAATCTTGTAGCATCACCAATGAATAAGTCTTGTTAATTGGAGGTAAAAAAATCCATGAGAAGTATTTGAGTTCTAACATTTTGATAAGAATCACTCAAACCTTTCAAGAAATAGGTGACATATTCTTTATGCTTGAATTCACAAACAATGGTATTGAGATGACATGAACAAGAGTTTTTTCTTGTGCAAGAATGAGTAGGTTGGAGATTTTCTAATTCGTCCCATAATATCTTCATGTCAATAAAATATTGAGATAAAGAACATTCACCGTGTTTCATAGAATGCAGGTTGCGCTGGAGATTTGAGAAACGAAAATGTTTTCCTTTGGTAAATCGATCTTGAAGATCGTTCCAAAGATTTATTGCATTATCAATACAAATCGTACTTTGAGAGATGTGCGTTGACAAGGTGCGATTTTTCCAAGAAAGAACCATACTATTACCCCGTTCCTAAAGCTCATAATCAGGATCGCTGTGAGGCGGTGACGAAAGTGTGTCGTTGATGAATCAGAGTTTGTTTTTGGAAGCAAGTGATTTTCGCATCAATCTGCTCCAATTGTAATAGTTATGATCGTTAAGCGACAATGCGACAAGGATAGCATCATGATTTTCGCCAGAATGAAGATAATAGGGATTTATGGGGTTCTAAGAGGGATCGAGGGTTAGAGCTTCATTGTTAAGAGAAGGAATAGAGATGAAATCATGTTATGAAGAATCAAAATCAAAATTAGAATCATGTATGGAAGCCATGGATTGGAAATCAAATAAGAAGGGAGGAAAATGAGCTTTAGAAAAAAAGTGGAAATCACAATTTCATTGATATCATATTAGTAAATTGTATACCATATAACTTCATTCTCCTTGATTCTTAATAGGGAGCAAGTACAAGAGTATATATGGCATTTGTTATATGTTATAACATAATAACAACTATAACATACTAACGATCGAATTGTAACTAATTTAATTAAGGCTTAATTGCAGTTTTGGTCCCCCTATTTTAGCTGAATCGTGAAAGTAGTCCCTCCATTTTGTTTATCTCCAGTTTTGATCCCCCAAACAGAATTTTGATTCAAAATTTGATGAAACTTTATTCTTTTTAAGTCGTATTAATTCATTTATGATCGTATATTTTAGGTACAATTGTTGAAAATGAGATTTTGAGACATAATGTGACTTAAATAAATGCAAAAAAATGAAATTTTATAAAATTTTGGACCAAAATTCTGCTTTGAGGACTAAAATTGGAGATAAACAAAATAAAATAATTACTTTCGCGATTCAACTAAAATAAGGGGACAAAAACAACAATTAACCCTAATTTTTAACACCTCATCTTCTTAAACTGGCCGACTTCGTCGATTACTTGCCGACTTCGTCGATTACTGTGTGAAGCTGAAGCATTATTGGGGATATTTCTATCAACGGTGTTGCATTTTTAATTTGTTTAATTTAATATTCCAATTTTTTCAAAAGGCAAATTTTGTGTTGCACACGTGGGAGATAGTGTTTAGCACGCTTTCTGTGGAGTTTTGTTCCGCAATATTTGGTACTATTTTAGATATTTTTACTTTTAAAATAATAATTTTGACTTCTCAATTTTAATTATTTTTTTTAAATTAGTGGACCGATTTATTTGGACTAAATTTAATCAGACTTGGATCAATTGCTTTTACTACTCAGTGCTACGTAGACTATTATTTAATTTTATATTATTTATTTATTACAATTATATAAATTTATCGAGTAATATTTTTTATTTGGAATTAAGAAAAATTTGTACACTATTTTCTGTTTGTGCTTCCCTTAATTTTAGATTGGAATTGTAATAAATAAATGAATAATATAAAATTAAAATAATATCCTGGGACACTAAATAATAAAAACTAATGATCAACGGGAGTTTTGATTTGGTTAAAATTAAAAGAATTTATTATTTTGTAAAATAGACTAAAATTAAATAGTGAAAAATACTATTTTAAAATACAAAAATCAAAATCGTTGAATTTAAAAAGTTGAGACTAAAAGTAAATTTTAAGTTAACCATAACCATATAATAGTAATTATAAAAATCATAATAGTAATAATATTAATGTTTTTAACAGAAACAAGAGACAATTTGTATTAAAAAAACAAAAGTAAAAACAATGAAGACATGAAATCAAACATTTTATTATAGTAACTAGAGACAACTAACCAAGAGCTGAAAAGCATTAGCGTGAAGAATAATAACAAAGGCACCAAATAGAAATGCATAAGAAAAAGTAACAGAAAAAAAAAAAAAAAAAAAAAAACTGACATGTGCCGTAAAAGATGTAAGAACGGTGGAAAACAAAATTTGGATTGTTCAAAGAGTTTAAGGGGCTTTGGTATGATTGTTAAATGAAAATAATATATATATTTTCAACAAAAAGTCTCGCGATATTCATTTTAGTAAAAATTTATTATATTTTTTTATATTTTTTAATATCAAAAAACAATTTTTATATTGTAAAATATCTCAATTAATTACTATTGAATTTGGTTGTCATATTTAAAAATTCTTAATTAAAAATTTTAAGAATTATTTATAATCTTGTAAAATTTTAATTGAATACTAAAGAATTCTTTTATCACGAAAAATTATTTTAAATTCTCTTTAATCTTAAAGAAGTGATTCCATGTAACAGATAGCACCAATGAATTCCAAATTAATAAAATCAACACTTGTTTTGTTTTTGTTAAATGTGGGTAATCACAGAACAGGCAAAACCCAAGGGGCACTATATCGAAGGCCCAATAAGGCAACAACCACTAATCAATACTTCAATACTATATTTTAACACAAAAAAAAAAAACTTTAATCTATGTAAACAAAGGAAGGTTTTTAAGCCTGTGTTGAGGATAGATACTGAGATGATCACTATTGCCAAAATTAAAGAATACTATATAAATTAAACATATAATACAAATAGTAGATACAAATATTAAAAAGTAATAAAGATAAAATATACAAAAATAAAGGGTAATTATATTTCATATTTTATAATCAAATTCTAACATCAAAATTAAAATTTAATAATAATCAAAATTAAATTATAAAAATAATAAAGCTCTATTAAATAAGGTTCAAGTTAAAAACAATTAAAATAATATAAAATTATCTTCTTCATCTTTACTTATAATTTCAATTGTATCAACATTATTTTATTCACTACAGAAAAACAAAAGAAAAGAAATAGAGGAAGAGGAAGAAATGAGAGAACCAAAAACAAAGAAAAGACACTGAGGAGTGCAATAGAACACAAAGGAACAAAACATAGAAACAAAAAAAGTAGTGGAAAATGAAATTCTAAGTCTGTAACATTGTAAGAGAGGATGAAAATGAAGAAAAGAAAAAGATAAAAAAGAAGAAATGAGAGAAAAAAAAAACAAAGAATCAAATGATGCAAAAAAAATGCTTTGTGTTTTGAAAGAAAAAAAAACGTTGTATTTTAAAGAAAAAAAAAAAGAAACGCTTTGTATTTTTGAGAAGAAGAAACAAACGTTTATGTTAAAAATATATTTAAAAAAATAGAAAAAATAAAATTATTTTACCAAACAAAAATATCTTTATTAAAATAGAAAATAATTCAAAAACTACATATTTATACATTGATGCTAAACATCTCATTTATCTATTTTTTATTTCTTATTTTATTTTAAGCTAATTTATTTCAATATCATTTAAAGCAAAAATATATATATAGACATTTAAAAATTTGATTCATTTTTCGAATTTGTTTTATTGTCTCTCATATTAGTACTTAAATCTCGTCACACACAAAATTATCATTTTGTAAAATCCTCGTTACAAAAATACATATATAATTACTCACAATCTAATATAAATTAAATAACATTAACATAACTTCTAAATATATATCTTATATGAGAAAAGATATATTTTACACCTCAAGGGGACCAAAATTGGAGATACCATTGTGTAGATAACGCCTAGATAACATGTGTATGTAAAATTAACATAATATCTCAAAATTCACACAAAATAAAGCACAAATAAATACACGATAGAGATTTTTTTTTTTTAAAAAAAAAAAACCATACAGTAGAGTGCCAAACCTCAAGAAAAGTTGAAAATTAACACAAAAACTAAAAGTTTGAATATATGGTTAATCTTTAGAAGAATTGAAAATCGGGGGGAATATTTTTCTCCAATTTCCAATGTATTCAGATTTACACATCTTAAGTTTGTATTTTTTAGAAGTATGATCCAAATAATTTATACCATCTATAAAAGAACATTTCATAAAGTACTTGTTTTCATTTTTAAAAAAACCATCAATGTTATATTAATATTATTAATAATTGACTATTTGTTAGAACTATGCAGAATGTAGGAATCGAATTCTTAAATAATTACTTCCTGAAATAATTGATTTTTGTGTTTGTAGTAAATAGATAAAGTATAAGATATTGTTATTTACTCGTTAACTTAATAAAAAATTTAAATTAATTCTTGAATCAATATAAATGTTAATTTATTTAATTTCCGATGTTACAACGATGATTTTCAGATATTTTTATAATAATAAATTATATTTTTTTAAGATTATTTTAATTATTCTAATACTAATTTATATTTTTTATGGACTAAAATATTTACCCAAAATATCTACGTTAAGTACTATGAACTATGAAGAATGAATAAAATCAACATTTTCAATGTCGTCTTGTAAAATAAATAACATTAATCTAAGAGATGCATAGTACTTGATTGCACCAATACAGTTACGTATTTTTTCAAAATTTATAAATTTTCATCATCATTAAATTGAATTTATTTTTGTTATGTGTCATGTTGATTAAAAAATTGACAAATCCGCTGGGTGATGTGTTCAATGCATGTTTTTTTTGGAAGTAGGATTTTTTTTAAAAGATTTTATACTTTTTCATTTTAAATTTCATTCTGTAAAAGAACAGTTTTTCTTTTGTATGTTGTAAATCAATAGTTTAATAATATGAAAAATAAAATAATACGATTTAATCAATATATAATGTCACAAAAATCTTAGTAAAGACCAGATAATTAAGTAGTACGAGTGTGGATATACATTTGTTATTTTTCAATTTTAGATACAATATATTCTAGACATGCACATCAACAAAATTTTTATTTAAAATTCATATACGTATAAAATACTTGTAAAAAAATTCGTTAAACATACTTTATTAATATAATTATATTATTCAAAGTTTTCATGATATATTAAACCTTCATGTTACGTTACGACATCAACAAAAAAATATAATTTTATAGAATATAGATTCAAGAAATTCAACGCATAATGTAAATTGATGTCTCACAAGCTTGTCTCATCGTTTTATTCTCTTAGTCTTTTATAAATTATCTATCTCTGTGTATATGTGAAGTATTTCAAAAATATATGATATAATATTTTAAAAAATAAAAATAATAATTCAGATACTTTTAGAAAACGTATCTACGAGTATTTGTAGCATAGCCAATATATATCTAAGACATATCCGTCTCTAATTTTAATGTATTTATGTTTTGTAGCAACCTTGTGACTTGCCAATTCAATGGTCAATATAAACTTAACACATAAGCAAAAATAAGTGTTCGACTCAATGGTGAAATTTTATTTTATTTTATTTTTTAAATTTTTTGGATTTGAACTGAATTTATAAATTAATAAAAATAGAGAATGAAACGTGTATTTAAGAAAAATTAAGAGATTATTCTACATGAAAATGAACACTGTGGAAAAAATATCACCCGCCTTCCTCCACAATTAAAGTTAAATTGTATAAACTTTTTTATGGGCAAAATACATCCCAATTTTTTTTATGTTTTAAAAAAAGTAGAAGTTTGATCCTTTTATGTTTTTTTAATCCAAATATTCTTTAAGTTTAGTTTAGTCTTTGGTTAGATCTTTTAAGTTTTTATTTTTTTAATTTAGTCGTTTAAGTTACATCATGTTTATATTGTTAATCTTTGTTCTCACTTTAAATAATGATTGATGCAATTGAAATTATCTTATCATTATAAACTTTACCAAATATTGTAACTAGAGATGACACCATAACTCGCACTTGCAGATATCCACCTTAGGTCTTGATTTGTACTGAGAAAACCCACTTTAATTGAGTGTAAATGCAACCGTGAATTTTTCCCGAAATTAAAATTCAGGAGCGGAGGCGGGGACGGGTTTGGGAGTGTTGGTATCCACCATGCACCCGCACTTGCTCTACTAGTAATATTATTGTAATTTTTAAATTTTATATACATGTGCATATTAAATATACTACATATTTTTTTTAAAATATTAAAAATTATAATCTTATGTCTATAGAAAATACTTTTTAATTTTATTACTGTATAATAATTATTATTATTTTATTATACTAATTATAATATATATAATTTTAAATTTATAATGTTACATATATGAATGAGTGTAAGTGTGGGAACTTCGTTGCAGGTAGGGATGAACATTTAAATTTCACACCAACTAAAAAACGGGAGAAGGGGCGGATTTTACCCGAGTAGTTGGGTGTGGAGGTGGGGAGACAAAATCTGCCCCAACCCAGACTGTTGCCATGCCTAGTTGCGACAATAAGTCCATCATACTAATTCTTTAGAAAGCAATAATTAAACTTTAGAAATTATTTATATTTGTTGATTTTTCTACAATCATTCAAACATGTATATAGCCTCTAAAAATTTAGGAATAAATGTCTATCCACACAATCAATATCATTAATTTCATTCACTTGTAAAATGTCTTGGATAGTCAACTCATTGTGCTATTTTGATTATATCTTAATAGTAATTCAAGAAAACAGACAAATTTAAAGAACTACATGTGTAATTTCATATAACTTAAAGGTTAATGGTTAAAATAAAATACAACTTAAATGACTAAATCAAAAAAATAAAAAGTTAAAAGATATAAGTGAAAACTAAACAAAACTTAAAGGACCTAAGTGTTAAAAAATAGGCTTAATTGTAATTTTGGTCCCTCTTATTTTAGCTAAATCACGAAAATAGTTCATCCATTTTATTTATCTCCTAGTTTTAGTCCATCAAATAGAATTTTGGTTCAACACTTGATAAAATATCATATTTTTAAGTCACACCACACCATTTATGATCATAGATCTCAAGTACAATTGTTGCACCACGAGATCTTGAGGCATATTGTGGCTTAAATAAGCGCAAAAGTAGACACTTCATCAAGTTGTAGACCAAAATTTTGTTTGATGATTAAAACTATAGAAAAATAAAATTGGAGAACTATTTTCGTGATTCAGCGAAAACAGAGAATAAAAAATACAATTAAACCAAAAAAATATAAAAGACCAACCTGTTACTTCCGTGAAATATAAAAAAAATTGAATTATATTTTATTTGATTTAAATATACCTTAGACAACTTCTTTTTCTTCAAACTCTGTGAAGGAAATTAATTAATTAAATAAAATAAAAAAAATGTTATCAAATTGATCAAATAACATTCAAGCTAGGTTCATTAAGTATATCTTTTTGAACTTTTGTGAACATATCAATATACTAAACAGAAGAAAATTGGGGACTAGAAATTGTGCTAAAAATTAATATATGAATAGCAATCCACACTAGATACATATCAAATATATAATGATTATAAAAATTCAACAAGACCCAAAAATGGATGCAACAAAAAATAGTATAACCATATAGATACATCTGTAGTTAAAAGGTCAAAAAAAAAAAAAAACAATCAACAAAAATATTACAACTTTAAAAACATCAATAGCTCCCTACAAAATAAACCTTAAATATTTTTTCCCAATACAAAGATATTAGATATACAATCATGAGAATGATTTGATTTGAGCTTTAACCCTTTCTGATGGTTTGTTCAACCATGTTTTCTTGTAATTCCATGAAAGTGATCTTGTTCAGAGTTGTTAACAAAGACATGTTGTTTCTTCTTGGAATCAACATGTGTGTGATATAATATGACATTAGGCCTTATATCAAAGTCCCTAATAAATTTATCATTTCCTGCATCTGTTACCTGTGGATTTTGAACAAGTTCTTTGATTGTTTCAGGCATAGGTTGGTCATTCATCATATTCTTCCAATAATCAATCAAGTCTTTTCTTGCATAAGAGAGGTCAGCAACCTATTTCAGTTAAAATAAAATTGAAATTAAAGGTCATCAACAACATACTATATAGTATATAATTAAATTTATTGGTTCAAATTTCAAAAGACAAGTAATTAAGTTATATTCATGATATCAAGAAATTGTATAGAGATGATTCATGAAAGCTTACCAGAAGAAAAGAGAAGACTATGCATAAGGCAAATATGAATTTCATTTCCTTGTTAAGATGTGGACTTTTCCTTAGATTTTTTAGTTTGATGGCTAGGATCTTCAGCCTCTGACTATCTCCTTTTATAGGCCACAAGTGACGCAATATATGTAGGTAACATAATACTTTTATAATGAGAAGAATGATTGATTATTAATTATTGATTAATTTATGAATAATAAAATTAAAAAAAAGTTATATAATTTTTTAAATGATTATGTCACTTAAATAATTTTTAATCATTATGATTATTAATGTGTGAGTTGTGTGATCAATTTAGTCATCTCATTATTTCATATTAAAATTTATCTCATTTAATACACCTTTTATATATATTGTAGAGAAAAATATTAAAGATTACATAACATTTTTTCGAATGCATAATTTTTCATATATTTAAAAAAAATATATTTATATTTTTAACAAATATCTCTAATGCACTCGTTAGTGTTTGACTTATTAAAAATAAAATATATATATATATATAGGACTATTATAAGATGGAAGGTGCATATTTGATTATTATAGCTTAGTATAGGATCGTGGCTTTTTCTCTAACCTTTGCATATGTTTCCAGAAGTCACGGCACTTCTTCGCTATTTCTATATTATTATATTTAAACCAATTAAACATATGAGAGATCTAGTAATGTATTTTAAGCATTAATTGATCTTCACAATTAACCCCTCTCTGCTGCACATTTTTGAAGGCTATTAAAAAATATTGAAGTACACAAAAACTGTTATTTACTCTGTTTTGCCATGCAAAATTTAATAATTATATATAGAGGTTACCTATGACTATGAGTTCCTTAAATTCTACGTGGCATTTTGGGGTCACAGAGATAGTTAATGAGTTCCACATTAAAGATGTCCTATTATAAGGGGCACATATATCACTCGTCGTGCGCACATACCACCACAACTTTGGTTATTAAGTGTATTTTATTAATTTATTATACTACGTCACACATACGTATAATGCTGGTATATTCTACAACACACGGCTGTAGACGACTAATTTCAATATTTCATCACCGCCGTACATAACATAATAAATAAATATTACTCAACTACATCCCTTAATATAGGACCATAATAGTCAAATTACGATAATTAAGAAAGTTATTAAATTATAATATTAAATTTATCAATATTTTTATAAGTTTATCTCTTAAAAAAGAAAATTAATTAATATTTCTATTATAGTATGATTGAAAAAAATTATAAATTAATTAAGAGTATGTTAATAAAAAAAATAATTAATATAGTTGAAAATTTAAAAAATCTTATTAAAAGTAACAAAAAAAATTGTCAAGAAAATCTTATTTAGAAACGAGGTAGTAAATAAATAAAGAAACTTGAAGTTTAAAAGTTGAAATCAAACTTACCACATTATTATGTTTTCCTGACTAATATATAAGGAAAAATATTTGTTAAAAAATGTTAATCTCGTAAATTAATTTTAACTATTTCGAAGAAAAAATACATTGATTTAAAAAATGAAGTTTATATAAAAAAATAATGAATGTTATAAATGATAGAAAGGGTGATATTAATAAAAAGATGTTATAAATCAGTTGGTCGAGATTTCATCAAATAATTTCAAGTGGATTTATTGTTGTAGAACGTGGAGAATTCCACATTTAACACTATTAGCCCAAGGAAATATTGAATTCAGTGGGAGAACATGTGGTAATGGGTGGGTGCATCTGGTATTCATATGATATAATGTTCACAAAAGATAAACCCGTTTACATATGATGAGTTCGCCAACAAAAAGCTCCTTTGGCTTTTTCCCCAAAGTCAACTTAAATCTGCATCACTAAAAAATTAATTATGATGCGTATAAACAAATGGAACAAAACTCTATAGTTGTAAGAATCTTATAGAAAGTATGAAAAATAGATAATATTAAAATAAAGATAAATTTTATATTGATAAAATTAAAAAAAATACTTGACATACTTTTTATATAGAGATGGTGAAGCTTTAACTAACTAACTACCTAAAAACTAACTATATTTAACTCTAACTGATACTAACATTTATATAGTTGCACTTTATTTTGTTTCCTATAGGTTCATGCATAGCATGTTTAGTAAAAGAGAGTGTTCTTGTTTTTTTGTGCTATGTTGAAATGCGTTGTGATCTATCTGGATCTGCCAATGTCAACGTAGCTTCTGCATTAGAGTGCCTACTTGTCTTTATAATGTATAATTTTTTCATAAGGAGGTTCAATCGCTTTAAATTATTTATTATGTTTTATTGGGTACAAGACACAATTTGTTCCTTTTTTCTTATTCTTTTTTAAACTTTTGCTGTCAACTACAATTTGATGCTATTTGATCACGACAATTTAATTATATTTGACTATTCCTTAAATTTAAGGAGAATTCTTTGGTACCAATAAAAAAGTAAACTTTCTTTCTGTCTTACGATTTTGATTTATTTTATAAAAAATTGTTTTAAAATAGATATTTTTTTCTTCAATGTAATATTATTTATTTTTTAAAATATACAATTTAATTAATACTACATGTAACATTTACTATTAACTATCTTTCTTTTAAAACTAATATTTATATTTATATTAAAAAATGATTGAATCCCGTCTTAGATGGTTTATACATGTGTGAACAAACTTGTAAATTTCTTGATAAAAGACCATATGGAGGATAATCTAATTGTTAAAGACTGATAAATGTAAATAGAAGCTATACTACTTTATACCACTTTGATCTTAAATATAAGGAAAAATAGTTACATAAAATTAATCTATTTAGTTTAAAATTTATATTAAATATACTAATTTATTTTATTTACTTTTGTTTATATTTAAAGTCAAAATGAAATTGATGGCCTATATAAAAATATGGGGAGTTGATGTGTTTGAGATATGTATCTAACCCTACTTGGTACTTTATTGAATAATCTTTCGCCTAATTTTAATATTTTATTTATCAAAAGGTTATGCATTCCAATATAACGGCACCAAAAGTTGTGTACCAATGACTAATTCAAAAAGATAAAGAACAATAAAATTGGTTTAAACTAATTTTACACTTATAATTAATAGAATTTTTTTTTTAATTATAAAATTATAACTTTTATAAAAAATTATTTAATTAATAATTTGTGTTGACTTTTAGTATAATATAAAATTGTTTATATTGACAATTGATGTCCACAATCCACTAAACCTAATAATGTCCAACTCAATAAAAACAATCTCTATGGTCAGGGAGAAGCCATTGACTAAGTGCTTCTCCACGTTCAACATTCAGGTAATTGAAAAAAAATTGATGTCTAAATTCATTTATTTTACAAAAAAATGAGAGAAATAAAGTGTGGTATTTTTTTATGATAAAAATTTAAGGTAACGATTACATTTGTGTTTTCCAATAATATTAATAACATAGAATTCGAAATTTGCTAATATATTGTCTATTTTTTAGCACTAATTTAAACCATTGAAGTTAAATAAAGTGTGAGATTGTAATCATTTAACATTTAGAGTTAGATATATGATTTATTCCTCTAAATCTTGTGTGCAAGCACAACTTATTTGGATAGGTATTGGAGCACACTTATTATGGCCTAGACCAAAAATTGGGCTGTTCACATGTGAATTTGATAGAAAATGTTTCAAAAAAAATTGGAGTTTAAGATAAACAACCTCCAATTTTGTGTATGTGAAATCTACTCCATCATTCTTTGGTAGGTTGATATCCTAATTGGCATCACATTTACCTCGAGGCTGGCTCTTAGAAAATGTTTTGCCTTTATAGATAGAAATTTATGGTATTATTTTTTCACGATTAAGAACATAAAGAAAAAAAAATACTAGTGCCTCAAAAGTCAAATTATATTTATTTTCTCTTTGTTTAAGTGTAACATCACATTGCTAATGATTCCAATGATTTTCATATATCAAATCTATGATAAATTGGATGAGAAGTTAACCACCTAACAATTATTATTGTAGTCTCCTTTTTCTTTATCCTTTGTTGACTTGATGTGATCCTAATAGCCTATGGTGAGTAAATGATGGCCAACCATGGTTGTCACTTGAATTGGTTTGTAACAACTTATGAGTCCCATTTAGGATCTTTAATCAAGCATAGCATAGTGTAGCCTCTAATCAATGTTTTAGTGGGTTGTTTGGAAACTTTTGGGTGGAGTTGTGGATGAGGTAAGCCGGGGTCCACGACACTCATTGGCTTTGAATAGTTTTGCCAACACGCTCACTTTTCAACCACATAGAGTCAAAGGAATTTATTCAAATTAATGATACACACCATATGTGTGACATTGTGAGAGATAGTCAAATATCCAAGGAGGGAGGTATCAAAGTATAAGATATACTAAGAATTAAAGATTACAAAAAGTTACAAGATTTTGTCCTTTAAAAAAAACATTATCAATCTACAAACTCCAAACTACCTCACAGTTTTAATTCACCAGAATAATTTATAATTTTATCTTTTTAAATAGTAACATAATATCACACTCGGTTTAACGGAACACGATAGGATTAAGCATGTTTTAAATGAACCAAATACAAACTAATCAATAAATTGATTAGCATAAGTCTCCACATCAATGTGCCACACATTTTATTCCACACAATATGATTGAAAGAGGGTTATATCATTCACCACATAATGATATAGCAAATGATATACCTCCTTTACCATATAAGCACCTCCCTGACCACTTTTTCAGCGTCATTTATCTCTAAGATTTTCCTGCGAAACAATATTAGAGTTCCTTTGTTACACTTTTTAAAATAATAATAATAACAATAATAATAATAATAAATTTTAGGAATTTTCATTCATTGTGCGAAACAAAATAATTTTATTCTATTTTACAACTCTTGAGAAAATAAAATATTATTTTGTCTAGTATTTTATCAAAATTATTATTGATAATCGATGTTTAAATAAAAGTGGTTTTTATTGAGGTAAACAAACCCAAAATATCTTCTTCTAAACATGATATGAGTTGGAGTGAGAGCTTTTTAAAATTACATAATACCGCCTCTGATTATAAATATGTGGTAAATTCATATGTTTATGTTACAAAGGCACAAGAATCCCAATAAAGTTCTTCTTTAGGGTTCTTAATTAAATGTAAAATGGTTGGCTGAGTATATGTAATTTTCAAAGGTTTGATGATGTAAAATTGTTAGTATTTTTCTTAAAATCGAATTAATTTGGGTTGTAGGACATTGTGAAGGATAAGAGTATATTACTAGTAAAATCATATTCAAATTGTCCATGAAATCTAAAATAGGTCATCAAATGTTAGTTTACTGTTACTTACCAAACCACTTCATATATTTATACATAGGGTTATATTAATAAATGTATTAAGGGTACTTATGAAATAAGTATAAAAATAAAATTTTAGTTTTTATAATTATAAAATATAAAATGGACAATTTTTAATATTTTATTTTTAAGTTATTGTTTATAGTATTTATTAGCATTTCTTTAATATCTAATTTCTAATTGTGGTTCTAGTTCTACGTGAAATCTGTAATTAAGTTTTTCTTAAAAAACAAAAATGTACATTAGTGATGCCACTTGTTCAATAGGGATTTTAATCACTAATGTTAAACCAGAAGTCTGGCTTTTGTCTTATATGTAATTTTTTTTTTGCTATTTATATTATATAATTAAAATTTAATTGTAATTTTAATCTCTTATTTTCATCAAATTATTAATTATCTTATTTAAAATTCTATCGTTTAAATTCTTTATTTAAATTATTTAATCAACAAAATAATGATTTAATATATTTTAAATAATAGTCATAGAACTTCATAATATAAAATATATTATTTCACAATTAAATCTATTATTAAAAAGCAATTTAGATATCCTCCAAGTAATTCTCGCTCTCACCGACTCTTTAAAGTGATATTTAGTCAAATTATGTTTGTTAAAGTATAATTGGTGGTAGAGATGTTATTCAACAAGGAGAATAAGCAATGATGAAAATGATACATTTTGTCATGGCAAATTGATTTCCAACTAAGCAAATTTTAAAGTCGACGGTTCGATTGTGAACTTTAAGCCTGATAATGCATTGGTTAGTGAGTTAATTGACTCCTCTACAAAACCATGGAAATATGATATCATTCCTCTTGTTTTATTCCTTTCGAAGTCAAGCAAATATCTAAGGATCACTATTCAACAAATAATTCTAGATAGCCGGGAGTATATAAACTTAAAAGAAAATGCTAACACGTATCTTAATGACATTTATAAAGAAGAAGTTAAATGTAGAAATGAAAGTTTAGATGTTGTGCATTTGATGTTTTGTAATTGCAACTTAATTACTAGCAAAGGCATTAGTTAGGCCTTAATTAAGGTCACCATAGGAATGCAAACTTTAGAATTTGCTTTGTTGGTAATCCATTTGTCATGCTGAATTCCATCCTATTGATCATTGCCTATTCTCCATCAGGCTCCTTGTTCACTTGCATCTCTAGCACCAATTATACTACTAAAAACTACTTTCAAGTTTCTCTTGGAATACAAACCCTATAGCCTTATGCTCAATAATCCATGCCAATTACATGATAAATAACCAAAGGCGGAAGCGTACCTGTGGGAATTGCCATTGATGAAATCTTGGAATGATGATGGTAAAGCCAATGGGTTGGGTGATCTTGCTCAGCAAAACACCCTAAAGACCTTGCTCTCTTGATGGGGATAGAGAGAACCAGAGAACCAGAGAGTTTTCTCTGTTAGGGTTTGTGAAACTGAATAGTCTCGTTGTGTTTGCCTTGGGGACCACTACCTCTATATATAACTATTATTAGTTATATCCCAAATTGCAGTATTACTAATTTAGCCCCTCATTAAATTAGAAACCGCCTGGTATCTACACTATTAATTTTCATAATTATTATGCTCTTTAGCCATAAACTATTATATATTATTTGACCCCTAATTTATTGGCTAATTATATAATGACCCTAACACACTTTATTAATTAATTACATATGTGACCCATAAATCTTACAATCTCCCACTGGTCACACATGTATCCTTAGGAGTGTGTTAGACTTTATGACGTCAAAAAATGTCATTATAATTACCTTGAGCCTAATCCAAATTGTCCCGTCCATCAATCGTATCAGCACATGGAATCAAAGAGGCTTTCGTCATAATAAGCATAACTAAACCCATCAATGATCACCCGCACTGACACAACTAAATGACATAGACCCATTTTGAAAAGTGTAGCATGAAAATTACATGAAGTTGGTCAATCCATGTCAATTTTCAACTGGTCCTACTTTACCGAATGAGATCATACCATAACTCAAATGTACAAAGTAACCTAAACTGAATATTTTAAACTTTATTTCTGATCAGAAAATCCAAATACAATGTATTTGTATTTTACAATTAAACATAGAACATAAATTACATAATGGACGAAGCTCCCACTAAAATCAAGATCCCTCAAACTGTAGCACACCCATGTGAGCAGTATGCTCATGAAAGACCTTGGGTGGTAGACCTTTAGTGAGCGGATCCGCAACCATGGAGTTTGTCCTTAAGTGTTCTATGGATATCTGTCCACTTTGTACCTTCTCTTTAACAACTAGGAACTTAATATCAATGTGCTTTAACTTGGTTGAGCTCCTATTATTGTTAGAATACAGGATTGCTGATCTATTGTCACAATACAACTTGAGTGGTCTTTCAATCCCTCCAACTATTTTCAGCCCCGTGACAAAATTTCTCAGCCAAATGCCCTGGTCAGATGCCTCATGAATTGCTACGAATTCTGCTGCCATGGTTGATGAAGCAGTAAAACCTTGCTTGGCACTACGCCAAGAAACTGCTCCACCAGCTAACAGAAAGACATAGCCTGAAGTTGATCTTAAGTTGTCTTGGCATCCCGCAAAATCCGAGTCAGAGTACCCAGTGATCTCTAACTGGTCTGACCTCCTATATGTGAGCATGTAGTTTCTTGTTCTCTTCAAATATCTCATGACCCTCTTGGCTGCTTTCCAATGGTCAAGACCTGGATTGCTTAAATATCTGCCTAAAATCCCTACTATGAACGTTATGTCTGGACGCGTACATACTTGGGCATACATAAGACTCCCTACAGCTGAAGCATAAGGGATCTTTTGCATTTCTTGAATTTCCAAACTTCCCTTAGGGCACTGTTTGAGACTAAACTTGTCTCCCTTAGCAACTGGGGTGTCCCCTGGTTTGCAATCCTGTAACCCAAATCTTTTGAGAACCTTATCGATATAGCTCTTTTGTGACAATCCAAGAATACCTCGAGATCTGTCTCGGTGTATCTGAATTCCTAATACAAAAGAGGCGTCACCAAGATCTTTCATCTCAAAATGCTTTGATAGAAATTTCTTAGTTTCGTGCAACATGCCTATATCGTTAGTGGCAAGCAGTATGTCATAACATACAAGACCAGGAAAATATGTCTGCTCCCACTGAACTTATGATACACACAATCATCAACTGTATTCATCTCAAAACCAAATGAGAAAATTACTTGATGAAATTTATGGTACCATTGACGAGAAGCTTGTTTTAGCCCATAAATGGATTTTCTTAGTTTGCACACCATATTCTTTGGGTCTCCCAACACAAAGTTTTCTGGCTGCACCATATAGATCGTCTCATCAATGTCGCCATTGAGAAACATTGTCTTTACATCCATTTGATGAAGCTCCAAATCAAAGTGAGCAACAAGAGCCATGATTATTCTTAAAAAGTCCTTTGATGAAACCGGAGAGAAAATCTCTTTATAATCAATCCCTTCCTTTTGAGTATAGCCTTTAGCTACAAGACGTGCCTTATATCTCTCCACATTTCCATTGGAATCCCGCTTGGTTTTAAAAATCCATTTGCATCCAATGGGTTTCACTCGTTCAGGTAATGGGATAAGTTCCCAAATTGAATTGTCTTGCATAGACTTATACTCCTCATTCATTGCTTCGACCCACTTATCTGAATGGGAATCTTGCATGGCTTGATGAAAGTTGACCGGGTCGTCTTCCGTCATGCCAACATTTTCCTCTACTTCATTGATAAATACTACATAATCATCCAAAATAGCATTTTTCCTTTCTCTAGTGGATCTCCGCAATGGAGCTGGCTCTTAAGGCACTTGTTCTTGAGGATCTTGAATTTGATCTGGATTTTGTTCTTCCTGAACAACCAGATCATCTTGAGTTTGTTCAATAATGGGAAAGTCAACTGGTGGAAGAATTAGTTCTGGAATTGTTACTGATTCTTCCTCAAAGACAAAATCTTTAACCTTAATCTTCCCCCCAAACTCAATATCCTCAAAGAACGTAGTCGTTCCCGTCTCAAAAATTGTTCTCAATTTTGGATCATAAAATTTATAGCCCATTGATTTTTCTGAGTACCCTATAAAATAGCTGCTAATTGTTCAGGGTTCAAATTTCTTTTCATTCGGCCTATAAGGCCTTGCCTCAATTGGACATCCCCAAACATGAAGGTGCTTCAGACTAGGCTTACGCCCAATCCAAAGCTCATAAGGTGTTTTAGTCGCTGCCTTAATTGGTACTCTATTAAGACTGTATGCTGCTGTTTTTAATGCCTTTCCCCATAGTGACTCTAGCAAGGTGGAATGACAAATCATACTCCTTACCATATCCTTAAGAGTCCTGTTTCGTCTTTCAGCTACACCATTCATGCTGGGTGACCCCGACATAGTGTATTGTGGGACAATTCCACATTCCTCTAGGTATTTGGCAAATGGTCCCGGACGTTGTTCACCTGAACCGTCATATCTGGCGTAGTATTCACCACCACAAATAGATTTGACCTTTTTTAATTCTCTTATTATGTTGACTCTCAACTTCTGTTCCTTTTGTCCCTGTCTTTAGAGATGCTAGTAAAGTGAGCGCTTTCAGTCCTATCTTGCTTCAGTCTGTCCTCTTCTTGCACACATAATGAAATGAGCTCATTAAGAGTCCATTTCTCCTTTTGACAATTATAAGTCACCTTAAACTAACTGAATTGCGAAGGAAGAGACAACAATACTAAATGAATGAGTAAGTCATCTGACAACTCAAGCTTTAGTCCTTTAAGCTTATAAGCAATGTTGGACATTATCATAATGTGCTCTCTTATATTTCCCTTGCCTTGATACTTCATGGAAATTAAATTCTGAAGCAAAGAACTTGTTTCAGCCTTATCACTTTTTTTTTTTTAAAGCGTTTTATTTTTTTTCATCTCAACAAGGAAATAATTAGCTATAACTATCTCATCCGAGACAGCACATCTAAAGACCTCAGGAATGCCACGCTTTATGATCATAAGACTTATACGATTTGAGCGGTCCCATTTCTCATACTCTAATTTTTCCTCAGAAGAACTAGAGTCCTTAGGAGTAGGGGGTCGTTCTATTCTTAATGCAAGGTCTAGATCCTTGCAGCCAAGAACGATCAGAATGTTCTCTTTCCATTCCTTAAAATTTGTCCCATTAAGGACAGGAATAGAATTCAAATTTGCAAATATGGAAGCAATAAATGCTGAAAATTAAATAAAGAACGAAACTTAGAAACCCACATTATAGGAAAATAAATTAGTAAATAAATAAATACATATGTTCAAATCATGGAATTTAACCCATCTTAAGATACCCAGTGCACCATTGGTGTCAAGTCTTTGGACAGTAACATCAACTGCTAGTGGTACTCTTGTTGCAACGATCAACTATTGACAATAAGACATGTCAAACAATAAACCTTCCTTTGGGCCGATTTACTGCTCACATGTATACCAAATAATTGTCACACATTTATCATTGCAGGTGTACATGTGATTCTGCCAAATATTAACCTTCCTTTGGACCGGTCAATACCCGCATGAATAATCATATACACAGCCATTTGACACTCTTCACGAGCAATTTAGACAAGAGAGGTCACTTTGGCGACATCAAGTTTCAATTAACTCATTCAAAGTGTCAAACTTGACTTGAACATATATTTATTATATCCAAATAAAACAATATTTAAAAAAAAAATATTGTTCACTAATATAAACTGTGTTTCATTAGTATTTGATAATTATTATTTTAAAATAATAATAATAATAATAATTATCAATCAACACAAAAATTAGATACATCACAATGAGATAATTAATTAAATTATAATTAATAAATCACAATGCTAAAAAAAAAATTACATATTTAAACACACTAACTACTAACACTTGTGGTTCAGACAACAAGAAGTGCCAAGGTGAAAACAGCCGAATTAGAAATTCAGAGGAAACCGAAACTGGGAGAAGCAACTCACCATGACCTTAGACCATAGAATTAATTAAGCAATTAATTCAATACAAATAACAGTTAAAAAATCAAGCCAGGTTGCTTATTACCCTATTCAAAAGGTGGGTTTGATGAAGTTAAATAAACGCCGTAACTTTATCATCTTTAACCTCTTCCCCTCTCCAACCCACGTCATCAAACAGACAGACAAAACAATCACGAAAAGTAAAAATAAAAGAAACGAAAGCAAAAACACGAGCTTCACTTTGACTTTTATTCTCTCCTTATGGTTGTTCTACTACCACCGTTACAGGGTTTCGGTTAAATCCAGGCTATACTTATATAGGAAAAGATGAAGGTATTCAGGAATGTAAACAGTAAAGAAAAAAAAAATTGACAAGCGCTACAATTAAGGTGCACTAGCCATCTGAAGCAGTTCTCAAGGATGAAACTTAAAATACTTACTTTTACAATCTTAGAACACAAAAAAAAAAAAAAAAAATCATGTTAAATTGAAATCACATAACCATGTAGCTCAATTAATTTAATGGGAGGTCTTGAGTTTGACTCAAAAGTCTCAACAGGAGCAAAATTGCTTTTCTTTAAAACAAAATTAAATTATTAAGGCAACACATCCTGCTGATAATATTTGATTGAGATACACTATCAAAAATTCCCAAATTACAAACCCTAAGATTTCAATCATGTCAAAATTCCCAAATTGAATCCTAAAAACAAAGACAATAACTGAATTTCATCATGAATTAAACATGGTAGGCTCTGATACCAATTGTTGGAATACAAACCCTATAACCTTATGCTCAATAATCCATGCCAATTACATGATGAATAACCAAAGGCGGAAGCGTACCTGTGGGAATTGTCATTGATGAATGATGATGGTAAAGCCAATGGGTTGGGTGATCTTCCTCAACAAAACACCCTAAAGACCTTGCTCTCTTGATGGGGATAGAGAGAACCAGAGAACCAGAGAGTTTTCTCTGTTAGGGTTTGTGAAACTGAATAGTCTCGTTGTGTTTGCCTTGGGGACCACTACCCCTATATATAACTATTATTAGTTATATCCCAAATTGCAGTATTACTAATTCAGCCCCTCATTAAATTAGAAACTGTCTGGTATTTACACTATTAATTTTCATAATTATTATGCTTTTTAGCCATAAACTATTATATATTATTTGACCCCTAGTTTATTGGCTAATTATATAATAACCCTAACACACTTTATTAATTAATTACATATGTGACCCATAAATCTTACAGTTTCAACTCTAAGAAAATATTTAGTAGCACAATTCATGGTCATTGTTGGAACACATATAAGAACGTGTCACTAGTAAGAATGAATTCTTTAAAAATACATAAGAATGATAATTTGTCATTTTATTAGAGGTTGATCAAGTAGTTATCTCTACATTTAGTGGCAAACACGGGAGAAAATGAAAACAGTTTCCATTACTTTTTTTTTTTTGTAGTTATTGTTGTTTTTACGTTCGTCCCATACATCATCTCCCTTTTGATATAGCAGATAAATGTGCATAATATATATACATAAATTATTTTTAACAAAAGTATTGCAGAGAATAATAATAATAATAAACTCAATGAATAATTATCTTTTTGTGATATTATAATTTAATGAGAAATCTACCGTCTATTCCCTCATTTTTACCTCGCACTCACACAAAAGCAATAGTCAAAACAATTGAAATTATTAACATTTTCACAATTTTAAATTTTCGAAATTTTTTAAGGAATTCTAAAAATAAAAAAATACAAAACAAATGCATTTTGAAAGTTTATCGTTCATCCAAATTTTTGAAAAATTTTATAAAATTTTTAAACAATTATAATTCGAAAGTTTCACGTTAATCTAATATTTTGAATTTTTTTAAAGCTTTAAAAAAAATTACATTTCAAAAATTTCACAATCATCAATATTTTTTAAAAAATTAAAAATTTTAGAAAAATTATATTTTACAAGTTTTATATTCATCCAAAATTTTAATTTTAAAAAAATTATATTTCGAAAATTTTATATTTATTCAAATTTTTAAATTTTAAAAAAAATTTCGAAAATTTTGACTGTCAAATAATAAAAGATAAAAATAGAAAAATTGATTTTTTTCAAAGTTTTGGGAGTGGGAGCTAAAAGTGAGCATGTGAATGGTAGATTTCTCATTTAATCTAGTTTGACAACCAAATGGGCCGCAGCAGAATAGCCCAAAAGACCATCTACATCCAATGGGCTTAGTAGAATTGGAGATGAGATGGAATACAAGGTAAGTGATTCTCTGAAGCATTGTTTTGGAGCTTCACACAAAGTTTCAAAACAATGGTATCTCAAGCGGTTTCAGTTCCTACAAGCGCTAGCTTCACTATCGCTTCACACAGAAAAACACCGTCCCAATTCGCGTTTTCTCACAGGTTCATTTTCATATTTTACCCAATGCAACTTTCAATTTTTCATTTCCATTTATTTTCATTAAAATCCTGAAATATTAATTGCAGAAATCCATGCTCGATAGCTTCTACCTTGTCAAGCCCCTATGGTCATTCATCCAAAATCGGTAATTTTACAATTCCAAATTTTATAAGTTATAATTTCAGATATTAAATCAAGAGTTTAATTTTGTAGTGACCAAGGTTTCTCAGTTGCTGTACGGGTTTGTAAACAATTGATACGGTTTACTTTATTGATTATCAAAATAATATCCTTTTAGCTAATGATAGTTAGGTTTTTTTTTCTTCGTTCATTAATAGAAAGCAATGAATTATCTATATAAATTACGAACTACTTTTTTATATTAGAAAAATAAAACTTATTTGTAAGTTTTTTTTTTTTACACAGGGTTATCAAGTAAAACCCGTGGTTTACGTTTAAGACTTGATGAGAAAAATAAGCATGATGCCAATTCAAGGTACAATTTTTCATCCTTACTCATTTAAATGCGTCATGTATAAGTATAATGTGTTTGTATGGTAGGATAGGATACTTGTGAATACCTATTTTTGTCCATTTTTCATTGTTTCAAAGCCTGACTTAATGTGATTTTATTTTAGGAACGACTTTGTAAAACACTTTGGTTTTACTTTTGGATAAGACAAAGATTGATTCTAGAGGGGTATAATTGATTTCGTCATGTATGAATTTGTTCGAGTTGAATAATTTTACTTCCAAAATTGATTCTAATGCTAAACTAGAATATGGAGCTTTGGCCTCCAGAAATGATCCTAACTTTAAGCTAGAATTTGGAGCTTTTGCTTCTACAATTGATTTTTTGCCTCACTTTTACATGAATGTACCCAAGCATAAATAATTTTGCATTCAACTCACTTTTAGCCAGAATCAATTTTATAAAATCTATTCATTCAAAATCAAATTTTATCATTGTAGAACCAAACACACATTAAAACATTCAACTTATAGACTGTGGCATGTTAAGTTGACAGTCAGCACCATGACCTATATCTATGTAGATATACTGCAGATGGGTATTTTTTGCTAATTCTATGTGTACCTTTTTATCCTTGAAGCTTGAATTTTAAAGGAACCTCTGAGACATGAATTTAATGGTCAGGTTTCTGTTTATTTTTGAAGTATTAATGAATGAAGAACAACCTATTGATATTCCAGTTTACTTGTAGTTATGGTGTAATTGAAGCCAAGAAGGGGAACCCGCCAATAACACCAGCAGTGATGACTCCTGGAGGAGCCATTGATCTCTCATCTGTTTTGTTCAGGAATCGTATAATATTCATAGGACAGCCAGTTAATTCACAAGTGGCTCAGAGAGTTATATCACAGCTTGTGACTCTGGCCACTATTGACCCAGATGCAGATATACTGGTTTGTTTTGTCACTGCTATTTTTCCTTTGATCAATCCTAAAGTTGCATTCATATTGAGCTATTTCTATTGGCAGATGTATATAAATTGTCCTGGTGGAAGCACTTATTCCGTGCTTGCAATTTATGATTGCATGTCTTGGGTAAGATAAAGGTTTTGTCATTCCCATTCCCCCATACACACAAAAACTTTTTTTAGTCTACTTACTAATTCATTTGGTGACCCCATTTATATACAGATAAAGCCAAAGGTTGGTACAGTATGCTTTGGAGTCGCTGCAAGCCAAGGAACACTTCTCCTTGCAGGTGGGGAGAAGGGAATGCGCTATTCAATGCCAAATGCTCGCATAATGATGAATCAACCACAGTGTGGATTTGGGGTAAGAATCAAGCTTTTGAAATTTTGTTAGAGAAGATGTACTTCAGATTTTATGAGCTGACAAATTCAGAAAAAGAAAAAGTTGATACTGATTTGGTGTTGGAAGAGGATAATAACGCAACAAATGGTCCCTCGTTTAGTCATATTAGGTAGTTCAATAGGAAATGTGCCATCTAGTATATGAACAAAATAATCAAATGCATACTGTGTTCTCCTTCCCCCTTCAATTTACAAACTTCTATAAAACAAGAGGACATGAATTTCCAGAGTTGAGATTGGGGCTGATTGCCAAGTTGCATGTGACTTATCCTTTTATTTTATAGGACAAGTTGCAATAGATTCTCTAGAAGTTATATTGGAAGCGTGATCTCTTCTCTTCTAATGTATATTTTCTATTCAAAGTCACATTTTACAAGTTAACCATATAATACACTATGTAGTTTGACATTTGATGTATAGATAAATTAACTGATAATAGTACATTGTCCTTTTTTACATAAAAAAAGCACTATAACGTATTTTTGGCTGACAGGTAGCAGGTTAACTTTTTGTGTATTTCGTGAATTTTTTGGTCAATACAAATAGGCATCATGATCAAGATTGTTCTTTATCTGGTTGCAGGGTCATGTTGAGGATGTGAGACGTCTAGTGAATGAAGCTGTTCAATCCCGCCATGTTAGTCTTTCTTCCTCTGAAGTTCCTCAATTCTAGTAATTTCACAGTTGTAAAATGCTCGTATGAACTTGATTTTTGCTGAAAAAGTGACTTCTTATTAAGTCTCGATTGTGACATTTATATTTATGACAACCCTTGAATGTATAGTGCTGGGATTTGTCAATGCATTATGACTAGAGCCGTCAAAAAAGCCCCCAACTACAAGGCCCCCTTACTTTTTTTTTTTTTATTATTAGGCCCCCTATCAAAATAATCTTTTAAGGGGGCCTTTAATTTCGGCCCATTATTTCATGCGGCCTAAGGGAGGGGCCCATAGGCCCCCAATATTTTGTTAATTTTAAGATTTATTTTTTTGAAAAAAATTTATTCAAAAAAAGTCGCACATTTTTTATCGAAAAAAATCGAACATTTTTTATCGAAAAAAAAATTAGACATTTTTTATCAAAACAAAAAATCGGATATTTTTTGTCGAAAAAAAATCGATTTATCAAAACAAAAAATGAGACATTTTTTATCGAAAAAAAATCGAAAATTTTTTATCGAAAAAAATTCAGAAATTTTTTATTGAAAAAAGTCATTTTATCGAGAAAAATTGAATATTTTTTATCAAAAAAAAATTGGAAAATTTTATACAAAAAAATAAAAAAAAGTTATTGGTGAAAAAATTGAAAAACGTTATTTCTCAAAAAAGAAAATTGATTCTTTTTTTAAAAAAGTGAGCCTATGGGCCTCTTAAGCCCACAAAGTTTTAGGGGGCTTTTAGTTTAGGAGGCCTTGTTTTTGAGGCCTTTTAAATTATTAATTTTTTTGGCCCCTTCAAAATATGGGCCGGGGCCAATAATTAAGGAGCTTGTCAAATTGACAGCTCTAATTATTACGCACTGCCTCTTTGAATTCTTGTTACCTGAAAAATATATCTCATACTCGGGCTTCAGAAGGAAGATGGTAGATATAAAATCATTCACGAGCCTTCACCTAATAACTTGAGTTTTTGAGAGAGTAGATACATACTTATACTCAAAGTTTCTATGAACTTGGTCAACAGTTTAATCATTGCCGGTCCGCATTCTTGTTAATAGAGGTTGAATTTTAGCACAGGGAAGGATAGTTTTGTGCACCCATCATGCTAGAAGCCAAAATGACTGTGTGTTAGGAGGTGTGCTAGATATAAAACCATCCATGAGCCATCCAACAGCTTGGACTAAAAGAAATTTGATCCATTGCAGAAGAATATTAAATTTTGATTTTCAATATATGTGAAACTAGAAACTTCATTCGACTTGATTTCTTTATGCTCAAGTTACCATGGCAGCAGTTACTCAGTTGTGCGTGTTATAGTTTATATGTTAGTTTTTGGAAAGCTAAGCCTAAATTCCTCTTCTTCTCCTTCTGTTTCGAGTGTAGAAAATTGAGAAGATGTTTAGTGCTTTCACTGGACAGCCATTAGAGAAGGTGCAAGAGTACACAGAGAGGGACAGTTTTCTATCTGTTTCTGAGGTAATGTGAACTGTTTTTCTTCTGTAACCGTGAAATAAGAAGTTAATGCAACCAAGAAAGATGTCTCAAAGAAATCATAATGTTCTCTTTCCAACATGGAATTAATTTTTAAGACTTGATAAACAGGAGCAAATATTTATGTTAGAATTTCTGAAAAGTATCTCAACACATCATTATTTGTCAAATATATGTTAGAGCATCTTAATGGCTGTTTACTTTGTGAAAATATTCTGTTTTCATTTTCTAAATATTGTTCATTTCACCTTGATGGACGACTCTTATAGTAAACTATTGTTATGGAGATAAGATGAAATGTTAGTTAATAAAGACGTATTTTTCATTGTTTTCAGAAATGTAGTCAGTTGTTCACTTCAAAAGTCTCTTATCTCTTTGTTAACTAGTAAATTAACACAAATTTTATAAAATGAAGCACAAATATGTCCCCTCTATACCTAAATACCATCCCTACAACAATATACTGATTCAATTATTTCACGGTGATTTATTTAAGTATGTTTGATATGCATCGTTGGTCAATATATAAACGCATGTATAAAACTTCACTGTTGGCTGTATCTCGACTAGCCATTTGTCTATTTTCTACTGCGGGTATTATTAAGGTGACTCGTCTCAGTGATGCTATTTATCATGTTGAGTTTCTGATCTTAGCTTCTTTAGTTGTTTTACTGCTAAAAGTTTCTTACCAGATTTGTTTTGTATCTCCCTCTTCTCATTTCAGGCTTTGGAGTTTGGTCTTATAGATGGTGTCCTGGAAACAGAGTATTGAATCTAGATTTTGGGCTGTATATTTGTATTTTTAAACAGTTGATCACTTTAATTGCTGTCCAACTGATATCGTAGAATTTGATTGATTAGTAGAAAGGAGGGCATCTCTCTGAAGTTTCATGGGGCACCCGGTGTAAAGTTCTTGGGTTTGGGAAACAGATTTCTTACAATAAACGGATTTGCTAAAATTGAAATGCGTCATTATCTATCCAACGGTTTAGATTAATTGACTACATTAAATGCCAACAAAATTGACGTAAGAATACCAGGTCTGGTTGTTGGTGCCATTTGAATCATGAAAAATACAGAAGATGCCTTGGATATCCATTGATGCACAACCAAGTAATTTACGAGACACACAAGAAGTTAAAAAACATTTTCTATTTTAACTAATTCATTGGGAAACAGTATCTTTTAATTAATTGAATAGTGACAAACATAAACATATATCCTTTGTACGAATTGTAATTAGTGTATTATAATTTTTTTAAAATTTGTTTTTATGATATTTAAAAGATACATTTTATTAATGAAATTCATATTTTTCTTTTAACTACTAGTGATTGATTTATGAAACATCATAATTCAAGTGATTGATTTACGAAACATCATAATTTACTGAATGTTGATAAATATTTGTTCTTTGTATCAACTACGTCTTTTTTATATGCACCAATTGCTTTTTTCACATATATTAAAAAAGTAGGTAATAAGTTAAACAAGTAGACGCTCTTAAAAAAATTCTTGTGTTTTAGTGTGTTAAACTTTATTTTCTAGATTCTAAGATATTCTTAAGATAATAAAGTAGTATTAATAAATATGTTTGGAAAAAATAATAAATGCACATAATAATTTGATAGCATGTTTATTTTTATAGGTATTTTTTAAGAGTATTTATAATTAAGGATATAGACACTGATTAATTTAAGCTTAATTGCATTTTTGGTCCCCCTATTATAGGTGAAAATTGAAAGTAGTCACCCCATTTTGTTTGTCCTCGGTTTTAGTCTCCCAAACAGAATTTGAGGCCAAATTATGATAAGTTGTCATTTTTTAATGACGTGTCAATAAAAAAGGTGACATGACATACGCTTACGTGGAATAAACTTATTATTATATTATTTTTGATTAAAAAATATAATTTTTATTTTCAAAAATTATTTTAATAATTGTGATAATATTTTTAAAAATATAATTAAATTGCTAAAATTAAATTAAATTAATTAAATTAAATTAATTAAAATCATTTTAATCATGTTTTTCATTTTTTTCTAATTGTATCCTCAATTTGTATTATGTGCACTACATTTAAAACATCAATTTCACTTTACATTTACAACAGTGAAAGATCAACCAATATTTAATAAGATTAATTTGATTAAAACAACAAACAAAATAATTCAAAATGATTAATACTTCGTTTATATTATAAACCATAATCAAAATGATACCAATATATTTTCTAAAATGACAAACTAAATAAATCAAAGAAATTATCTAACTCGTGTTCCGCTCGCAAACAATTATAAAATCATTCATTATCAACTAATTTATATATTCATTATCAACTAATTTATATATTCATTATCATTCATTTTAATAAATCAAAATCAAATTTCACATTAAAGAGATTAATTTTTATGTAGTGGCTCTGAATATTTTACGTATACATTTAATTAAATCACACATCAATACTATTTTGTTATGCTAATTAGTATAATAATTCGTGCCAAACAAAGCATAAATATTTCTTTTAATATATAATTACAATTCCAAAATGTTAAAATAATGGATTTATTTCAATGGAAGACGAGTGTATCAATTTTTAATTTACTCGTTATTAATTTTTATTGTATATAATTGTTAAATATCCAGATATT
>JBBPBS010001017.1:15804414-15814559 GCA_037974835.1 Cicer judaicum
ATAAAAAATCTTTTTTTTTTACCTTGAGGTCGAAGGATTTTTGTTTACCTATGTAGCATCTACTATAACAATTATATACAATAAAATAAAATAAAATAAAATAAAAATATACAATTGAGTTGACGTGTTAAAGAAAATAATATGCTATAATATTATTTTAACAATTATCTCATGTTTTACACTATATTGCAAATAAATTAGCAATTCCATTTTATTTTGTTAACCACTTCATCATACTTGTCCTCCTATTTTGTATCCTAATAAATAAAAAATGATAAATAAATAAAAAATTAAATTATATATCAAAAGTTATATTACATGAAAATCAATATATATCAAAAGTTATATTACATGAAAACCAATATATATCAAATGTCAATTAACTATGTCCACCTAAATATTCTTATGTTCCATTTAATGTAAAACCTCGTGTCCACTAGACAGTTCGGGAATAGTCTAGATATGTGAAACTTGAAGAAACTTAGATGGACAAGATTAATTAACATTTGATGTGTCTTTTTATGTAATGTATTTTTTCTCTCTTTCAATTTAATGTATTTTATTTGATTTTATTAATATAATTTAATTTTTTTATTATGATGTAAAATAGTATAAAAAATAGGAGCGAATTGTTAACAAAATAAAATTGCTAATTTATTTGTAATACTGTGCTAAATTAGAGAGTTGTCAAAATATTATAACACATATTTTTTTTACGCATTTACTTAATCACATTAACTGCATTTTTATTTATTTATTATATTTTATTTAATTTTATTAATATAATTTAGTTTTTTTAATTATTTAATTTTTTTTGTTATTAAATTAACCATTAATTAATTGTTAAAAAAGTCACAATGAAGAACTTTAATTGAAAAGAGAATATAAGGGAAAATTTCCCTTGAATATCCGGTCTTTTTAAAATTCTTTATCCAGTCTAGATATAATTGTATTGTATTAGGATTATTTAATAGAATAGTAGTATTTTATTAGGTTATCAAATTTTGAAGCAATATATTTTATTTTTTAAAAGAGACGCAACGTATTTTGGAGAGTCGTGGTCTTGGTATTTTTTAATGAATTAATGTAATTACTTAATAATGTAAAGAAAAAAAACTACACAAATATTTTTATTTTTTTTTGTGTTTTTTCAATCAGAAGTAATCTTATTCGAGATTACATTATACTCTAAATATAAATAATTTTTCCGGTGAGTATTAGAACTCCAATTCAGCAAGATATTAATGCTATGTTTTTAATGGATATTTATACAAATATTTTGAAAAATAATATTGTACTCTATATATTTCACTATAAAATGTCATTTAATATTTTTATATAAATATTAAAAAAATATAATAAATAAAATTAATAATTTGTAATTAGATTTTACATACCACCTCTCGACAATTGAAAATTGAAAAGTCAATAAAAAAAATAGTACATAATTTCAATAGTACTATGAAAAGAAAAGTTTGTATCAGTAATCAAAAATTTTAACTGATAATTAAGTTAATTTTTTATTAATTTATCCACATCAGTATTTATATATTGTATATTAATAATTAATTAAATCAATAAAATTGATATATTTATTTATTGATTTTAATTTCCAATAATTATATTAATTATTTCTATAATTGAAAATCATAACAAATCACAAGAGAATTAAAATATAAAATTTTAAGTATAAAATGTAACTAGTCACACTGATTCATTAAACCCATATCATTTAACTATTCAACTATTGATTAATTAATATAATAATACTAAAACTTTTCAATTAGTACGTGTCCCATAAAAGTGTCCAAAATATTATTTACTCCCTATTACTTATTACTTGTAGAAGTGTCCAAAAGTAGTACACTACTGCACTAAAACTTCATTGACTATAAAATCTTGATATTCTGTCTATTTAAAATAACAATTAACACTTAATCTCAATCTAGAGTTAATTGTATTTAATTAGATTGCTTAATTTTGATACAATGTACTGTCTCCTGCTTCAATAACTAATCTCAGTCTAAAGTTAATTGTATTTTATTAGGTTATTGAATTTTGACACAATTTACTCTCTCGTGCTTCGATAATACTCCTATAAAATAATATAAAAAAAATTATTCAATGCTTACTAAAAATAATTGGTACATTTAACTTTTTTTTATTTATTTTAGAGTAACGGTCTATTTTGATCTCTGGAAATTTTTAAAAGATTCAATTTAATCTTTAAAAAAAAATATTTTTTAATCTTTAAAAAAAATAAATTAGATCAAATTAGTCTTTATGTGAAGTATAATTAAGAAATTGTTTTTTTTTTGTGCTAATTTATCGGATGATTTATCAACTTAATTATTCCACATGTAATTTATAAAAAAAAAATAATTAGATCTTTGACAATAATTAAATTTCTAACAAAATAAATAAACAAGCTTAGAATTTCTAATTAATTAACTATTTTTAATTACTATGAAAGATCTAATAGTCATTTTTTATAAAAATTACATGTAAAATAATTACGTTGATAAGTCATCGAATAGGTCAATAACAACAACAACAAATTCAATTTTCTAACTATGATTATCCTAATTTATTTTTAAAAAAATTAAAAAGTGTTTTTATTTTTCTTCGAAAGCAAAATGAGCCTTTACTAATCCATAATTATTACAACCATTTTCACAATATCAAGGAATTAATACAAGGATATTTTTAAAATAATGTCATTAATATTGATATATTAATTTTAAGAAGATGCAACATATACTATTTGAATATACTTTTTATTTATGAGAATGATAAAATTTGCCTTCACCCCGTCCAATTGCCATATCTATCCGATCCATCTTCCTAACAGTCTTCTAAAATTATTATTCACAAAAAGAGCCCTTCTTGAGGAGAAAAAAGGGGATCGTGTCCATTACAAATTTATTAGAATTGATAGACTAGGCGGAAGGTCACTTGCATTATCCGATACGATTATTTATTCATTTCGTATCAAACAAGTTAATCAGTACTTTCTCCTACTAAAATAACTGTATCATTTATTTGTTTTATATATATTAAAAAAAGTACTACTTTTATCAAATTATACTTGATTGATATTAATGTTTCATTCAATGTTATAAAAAATATTGTATTAAAAATATGTAAATAGTATTAATTGAAGAGAATTATTATAAATGAATATATTAAAAATTAATATAATCATTTATTTTGAAATATATTTTTTTATTAATGAATCAATTATTTTAGAATAGTGGAAGTACTATACACTTTTAATTATAAACCTTATGATTATTGTGTAATAGAGTATTTTAAACAATTGAGATATTTGACTAAAAATTATATTGTACTTCACCGAGTGTAGACGACAAATCCGAGACGATAGAGCAAATATTTAAAAAAAAGAGAAAAAATCAATATAAAATTTGAAAAATTGTATATATACAGTGTTGATGTCTAAATTTATGTCAAATAATTATTTTTCATTTTAAACAAATATAACCTCAATCACACGTAGTATTCTTTAATAGAGTATTTTAATTAAACCTCATGTGTCCAGCTAATTAGAGATTAAAATTAGCTAAATTGAGTTAGATTGTACAGCGTGAAACTTAGTCTGATAAAAAAATATAAAATCTTAAAATTAGTATTACATTTGTCATAGATTTAGTTTTTACCATTGCTTTGATTTTTAAAAAGTTTCATGAGTTATTAGTTAGCATATTTAAATACACATGCTTCCAAAATCAAATATAAATAAATAAAATATTTTAACAAAATGATGTTTGTAGTTTAAACTTTATATCATATACACCACCTTGTTAAATATCATCTGTGCTTATTATATATTTGGGAGAGAGTATTTTTAAGAATGCCTTTAAACAAATAATTAAACATATTTTTCAATTGATAAATTATAAGACTAATGAGATTAAATTTTATTTTGATGTTAAATATAATGTTTTAGAAAATTTAATTTTATATATTATTTTATTTAAATTCTATTTTGTAATAATAAATTTAAATATGTTAACAATTAATACTAATTATTATATTTGAATTATAAAAATTAAAATGTTGTATATAAAACAAATAGAAGTTAAAATGTTAGTAAATTAAAGTACATAATTTAGTATAACAATAATAATAATTTATTTAGATTTATTTAAATAAATAGATATATATTTATTTAAACAAGTTGGTGTTGTAGAACACATTTTGAATTGGTCATGTACCCTAACTTTCTAATTAAATAAAGTTTTTTTATATTTAAAATAAAAGTTGGACATGATTTACAATTGTTCGACGTCGTGGGCAATTCAACGTAGAATTTTAGGTTTTAAAATTTTAGATAAATAAAAAGGTTATAACTAATTTCAATTTTAGTTATAAAATAAGACAAAATCTATTATAAGTTTTTTTTAGGTTTACAAAAATTTATAGTTAGGTATTTTATATTTTTTTATTGCATTTAGGTTCTTTAAATTTAATTTTATTTAATCTTTTAAATTACATTATGTTTGTATCATTAGTGATTTGTTTCACTTTCAAATATTAGTATAATTGAAGGTATTTGATTATTAAAAATTCATACTAATTCTTTATAAAAAAAAAACATCGATCAAGCTTTAAAAACAATCTATATTTCTTAATTTTTTCTAAAACTATGTAAACATGTATATAACCTCAAAAAATTTGAGAGCAAAAATGTCCTTCAACGTCACATTTATTTTATGCCTCTAAACATAGTGCAGAGTCTACTTTACACCTCTAAACATGTTGCACTGGTCTTGGGTATATCATATCCCCATGATAATTTATATGGTTCGTGAGTTAATTCAACATGTAATCGGTACATTTTGTCGTTAAATTAATAATTAAATTAGTTTTTTTTAGAAAAGTTATTTCTTATCATTTATATAATTATAATAATTAAATATTATTTACCAAAAGTATCAACCAAATAAAATTTAATTTCTTTTTTGAATTTTTATTATTTATAATGATGAATATTGAATATTTTTACAATAAAATATAAAAAATTAGTAAAATGTATATAAACAATGAATGTTTTTTTTTATGAAATAATTGGTTTAAAAATAAAAAATCGGCAAATAACTCTTTAATTTATTAAAATAATTGTTAATTTATTAATTTATAAAATAAATATACTAAAACTATTTAATTTATAAATGTACTGTAAAATCTCTCCGTGTATGTCTCTCTAGAATGATACTATAAATCAGAGTTATTATTTTATAATATAGTATATTTTATCGAATGAAACCTCGATAGCACCTATAAAAGGGCTATATTCTTTTCAAGTTGAACTCATCCTCAATATAGTGAGTGAGTGGATGAAGATTCTTTCAAGTATACGAAAGATGGCTCCTACACAAACACTTCACTTTCTTACTTTAGTCCTTATTTTCTTTACGGTAATTCAATTATTATATAGTCTTATTAGTTTGCGATGATACCAAATTTAGGCCAATTTCTATATATCTTCGCAGAAAATTATTTACTACTTTTCAGCATCAAATAATAAATAACATTTTCAACATATAATTAACACTAAGCATATGTTTGGACAAATTGAGTTCCACGACCCTTCTCAATGTAAACGGTGCTTTGAGACATGAGATTGGTTTCTCAAATTTGGTGTCAAACACTATTAATAGTGTGACTTAGAGGAAATACTGTTTGCTTTTATTTTGTATTTTCATCAATTTTAAATAGATTTTTTTTTTAATTTATAAATTTGCTTTATTCATGTAATCTTTTAGCAGACTTAATTGTGTGATTTAGAATAAATACTTGCACTAAACTTTTTTACATTAAAAGTCCGTGCAATCAAAACATCAAGTAATAGTAAATATTAATTTGGCAGGTTAGTTGAGACACTAATATTTTCATTGTCATTATTTGTATTATTTGTAGAATGACCAAAGCATCAATGCCAGAGAATTGAAAACAGAGCTGCAAGATCATAAACAAGTGACTTCAAATGATGAACCTTACATTATTCAATATGGAGGTACTAAACCAAATCAAGCAGCTTCATATACCACCACAAAACACAACAACCATATATCACACCTTGAAAAGCTGATTGAGCCTTATATAACTTGGTACAAAACAAGTATCAAGGCCAATGAAGAAAGTCAACCCAATTACATGGGCGGGTATAGCACCAATACTCATGATTCTAATGAACCTTACATAACGTCTTATGGTAAACACAAAACCATACAACCTGATTACATTGCCGGGTATAGGACACATACCCCATATTCTAATGAACCTTATATCACGTATTATGGTAAACCTGAAGCCAAACAACCCAATTACATTGCCGGGTATAGGACACATACCCTAGATTCTAATGAACCTTATATCACGTATTATGGTAAACCTGAAGCCAAACAACCCAATTACATTGCCGAGTATAGGACACATACCCCATATTCTAATGAACCTTATATCACGTATTATGGTAAACCTGAAGCCAAACAACTCAATTACATTGCCGGGTATAGGACACATACCCCAAATTCCAATGAACCTTACATCACGTATTATGCTAAACGTGAAGCCGAACAACCCAATTACATTGCCGGGTATAGGACACATACCCATGGCTGCAATGAACCTTACGCTACTTCCTATAGTAAACATGAAGATAGAGTCCATACCCAAGATTCTAATGAACTTTATGTAACTCCTTCCTATGGTAAAAATGAAGCCAAACAACCTGATTACATTGTTGAAAACAGGATGCATGTCCATGATTCTAATGAACCTTATTTAACTTCCTATGATAAAAGTGAAGCCAAACAACCTGATTACATTGCTGAATATAAGATGCATACCCACGATTCTAATGAACCCTATGTAACTGCTTACGGTAAACATGAATCCAAGCAATCCGGTTACATTACTAGGTACACATCTGCGGCCGTTGACCCAAAAGGCCCCCCATCTACCAACTCAGAAGATCTAGAAGGACCCCCCTATTCTAACTTAGACCGTACAGAAGCTTTCAAGGTTGGATTTTTCAATTTGGATGATCTTTATGTTGGAAATGTAATGACCCTCCAATTTCCAATCCAAGAGGTTTCTCATTTTCTTTCTAGAAAGGAGGCTGATTCAATTCCTTTCTCAATCTCACAACTCCCAAGTGCTCTTCAAATCCTGTCAATCCCTGAAGATTCTCCTGAAGCTAATTCCATGAGAGGAACTCTTGAACAATGTGAAGGAGAAGGCATCACAGGGGAGACCAAGTTATGTGCTAGCTCTCAAGAGTCAATGCTCGAATTTGTTGACAAAGTAATTGGTTCAGACACCAAGCATAGTATTCTCTCAACTAGCAAACCTTCACCCTCAGCTATCCCACTTCAGAAATACACCATTTTGAAAGTATCACATGACATTAATGCTCCCAAATGGGTAGCTTGCCATCCCCTGCCATATCCATATGCCATTCACTATTGCCATTACATATCTACAGGGACTAAAGTGTTCAAGGTCACACTGATTGGTGATCAAAATGGAGATAAAATGGAAGCTCTTGGCATTTGCCATTTAGACACATCAGATTGGAGTCCTGATCATATTATATTCAAGCAACTAAGAATCAAGCCTGGAAAGAATTCTCCAGTGTGCCACTTCTTCCCTGTCAACCATCTTATGTGGGTTCCTTTGCAACCTTCAAAAGCTACCATGTGAAACAACTTCATATATCTAAGTGTGTGTAATAAATAATGTGCTGCATGTTGTCTTTGTTTTTTGTATAAATACATTAAATAATGTGCTAAGTATAAATGATTTCCCATTTCCGCAACAAGTTAAAAGTACTTCAATGCCTTGTGCTGGTAGAGAGATACTTTTTGTTGGGTGGAAAATCTGCAAGGCTGCAAAAATAATCAGAACAGTAAAATAATGTAGTGAACAAAAATATTGCATACAACTCTGAAGTTCATACTTAACAAAATTAAACATGGGAGTATGTAATGAGCTCTTTCTTCTATTATCTGCAAATGAAAATATGAGAAAGATTTGGAAAAAGGAAGAGTAAGTAACTCAATTTGATTATTTTACAACGAAAGAGAATAGAATGGATCAGTTAAATAGAATAGAATAAAATAATTTATATATACTGTTATGTTAGTGTAAAGATAGTTTTAACATCGACAATGAATCACAATATTAATTTTTTTTTTGAAATAGCATGATGATTACGGGTGGCCGTGGGAATAGGTCAAACTGTTTCTAAAGAGTTAAATTAAAATATAATATTTTTATATACGGTAATAATAAAATAAAAGAATTATCATATTTTTATATTAAAGACTCTTTACGAAGTGAGTGATAGATTTTTATATAAAAGATAAATAGAGAAAAAAAATTAAATGATATCAATGATTGAGATAATGTTAATTAGATCAATGATTACAAAATTTTATATAGTCAATTAGATAAACTAATAACTAATGTAAAATAACCATCTAATTAGTGTAACTAACTAACTTAACTAACTAATTAACCAACTAAGATATCTAAGATCTCTCTCAACCTCTAATGTGTTTGTTACACTTCGAATTTGAAAAATGTCAAGAAAAAATGTTGAAAAAAATATTAATTACAACTAATATAAAATATCAAAATACATTGACTAAATGATTTTGAAATGCTAAAAATAAATGGACTAAAAGATTTTTTAATACAATCTCACTTCTTCTCTTATTTGTAGTAGGTATCGAGTCAAGCATACACATCTCAATAATTAATTCAATTTTGTAGAAATTGAAAAATAAAGCAAGAAGAAATCGAATACATAAGGAGAATGTCTACCCTATCGATCAAAAAAGTTCTTAGTTCACTACACATTTTTTTTTAAAAAGGTAATTATTTGAGCATATATTTCTAACAGCAGAAATAATGCATAGTTAAATTGCAAAGAAAAGGAGATGAAAAAACTCTACGAGAGGTAGAGAAGAAAAATTGCATGGAAAACATATAATTTATGAAGATTAATAGAGCTTACTTAAGCTTAATGTAGATGGACATTCATTTGGAAATTCTGGTTATTAGATGTTTATTTTGGAACTCTTCATCAAAATGACTATTTGAGATCCATGCCTTTGGTACAATTTATAAGACTGAGTCAATGGTTGTTCATCGAGGTCTACTTTTAGCTTGAGAGAAAACAATCATTTTCCCTTCTTCTATCAAAAGAAACCATTTTTTTCCTCTCAAATGCTAAGTTAAAATTACTTTTATCATGACGATTATAATAAAAAAAATTCCATAAAAAACAATAAACATTAACACAACAAAAATTATGTCAACAAACTATTTGTTCTCAAAATTATTCTTGGTGACATAACCTTGGTATTCTCAAAAACATAATATATCACCATTAGAAATTAGCGTTTTTTCCTGGAGATTTAATTACGCAGATAATACTCAAGAATTTTTCTGCAGATCATAATTGTTTTAGGAATATCTCTGCGAGCTCCGAATCCGCAGGAAGGTCGGCAGGTAAGGTTTCGGTTTGCTGCGGATTTTATATGAATTAACATCTGCAGCAAACTTTACAATTTTCCTAAAGATTTATGAACCGGATCTCCGCATGAAACATTTGCAGCAAATTCCGCAGATAATACCTGCGGATTTTCTTGCGAATACTTAATTTTGTTTATTTTTTATAAAAAGAGTAATTTTTTTTTTCTTATTAAACTTATATGATCTAACACTTTTGTTTTTTTAAAAATGGTTGATGAAAACATTATATTTTTTTTGGAATAATGAGTTTTTTTAAAAATATTTTCTTTGAGTAAAAGTTATTTTGGTGAGTTTATGTTATTGAAAAAATTAACTAATAACTCAGATTTTATTTTTCAATAATATTCTTTCATTAATTTAGATAATATAATTGGTTTTTTATTTCTTTATATAAATTTGATGTAATTAATTAATTTTCTCAAAAAAGTGAAAAAAATTACTTTTTTTAGACTGTGTGAAATCATTTTTTTCTTATATATAAACTAAATGATGTACAACAATAAGAATATTAATTTAAAAAACAAAATATTCTTGACAAAAAAAAATTGATAAAATGATCACAAGTAATTTTTTTATTA
>JBBPBS010001017.1:15814910-15927420 GCA_037974835.1 Cicer judaicum
ATTAGCAATTAGGCTCAATTGCCAAAGATAGTTATCTAAATTAAAAAAAAATTAAAAAAATTGTAAATTCATTTTTCTCTACATAAAGAACTAAAACGTTAATAAATTTATTTAAAAATTTAAGTTAACTGAAAATAATTTAAAGGACTATAGGTGGTATTTACCGTATTAAAAAAGATGTTTTATTTTTATTTTAAAATCATTTCAAAAATAAAATATATAAAATTGAAGATAATAAATCTTAAAAAATATATAAATTATAAAAAAAAAAATTATTATATTTATTTGTAAAAAATAAAGTAAAAAATGTATATATTCTAAAAAAAAATTATTATATTTGTTTGTAAAAGATAAAGTACAGTTGTTTGATTTATAAGTGCCATTAAAATTGTTCAATTTTTTAATAAAGAAAACATGTAAAAAAAATTCTAATCATATACGTTTAACCAAGTCGTAGCAACCAAGCCTAATCGCAGATTTATTTTCTCAACCTTGCAGCCATTGCATCTTAACCCTCGCCGTCAACGCCACCACCGTTACACCTCGCCACCATCGCCGCCTCCATTACACCTCGCCGCCATCGCCACCACTGTCACACCCCGCCGCCATCGCCATGTTAATTTATCACTTAGTCAATATCTACAGCGAATTTTCGCTTTCAAGTTTCAAGTGTTTGTTAATTGTGTGTACTATTTTGAGCAATTTCTTCTTAATTTTACTTTTGAAGCATGGCGTAGAAGGTCAACTAAGTGCAGCATATGCTGCCGAAATGCAAAATCAGCAAAGTGTGAGGTGAGAATTTAGACTTCTTTTTTCCTCATACTCTTTTATTACAACCTTGTGTTTGGGAATGTGCTTTGGTTATGGTATATTTTAAACTGTAGCAGTGTTAGTTATGATTACTTTGTTTCAGTTTTTTCTTTGATGCCTTTCTTGTTTTATGACTCGCGATTATGTCAGATATGTGCCTTTTGATTTCCATCTCCACTGCGGGAGCTCAAATTTTGATAATTTGAAAATCCTGTACGATCAAATTTCAGATGATTTTGAAAACCAAAGGTAACAATCCAGATATGCTGGCAATCTATAATTCAGATTTTTAATCATTACTGTTTCAGCTGAGCAGATACTTCTTGATAAATAGTAAAGGAGATATACTAGAGGAGCAGAAAGGAATTATCAGAGCAAACTGCATCGATTCCCTTGATCGAACAAATGTTACTCAGGTTCGCCGACAAAGGATAATTTGATTTCTAGTTTCTTAATCCTTGTCTGATCATCGTTACACAACTACTTATTTTGATCGGCTTGCCACTGTTTGCAGTGTTATATGGCGCAGAAGTGAATAAATCTTCAACTGCATAGGATTGGAGTACTTACAGACTCCGAGTGTATTTCAATGTTTGAGGAGGAATATGGAAAATTTAGAATATGTATGAAGTTTTTGGATAATTTCTTCCATTTTTCTTTATGAATTATATAACCTTGCTTATTTGAACTCAGTAATTTTTATTTAGTGTGGGCAGAACAAGGTGATGAGATAAGCCTCGAGTATGCTGGGACTAATGCTCTTAAAGGGGACTTAGTTAGGTGTGAATTTTTTGGTAATGAATCTTGTGTTTCTATGTTTCCTTATTTTGATACTGGTAAATATTTGTATTATGGTATAGATATGGAAAGAAAACATGTTCTAGGCAGAATTATATTCTTAGGATGACCAGATCAAATGAGCTATGTTAATCAGGGCATTGATTAGCCTAAAATCAGGCCGTGACAAGAAACAGAAAACAGAGATGTTAAACTGACTAATGTGTGAAAGTATATTAGAGATCAGAGTGAAATCCCCTAAAAACATACAAAATTAAAAGCACACAATGCTTTGGTTATTAACCTGCAGAACAACGACAGTGGATGATAAAGCCAGGTCATTCCCAATGACTATAGCAGCAAGGCTAGGTAGGCCACATATATAATGAGCCACCAAACCAACAACTGCAGCAGTTGCCAAAACCTGCATTTGTTGGAAGTCATGCGTGCTATGAATTGTTAGCTAATACATTACCAGAGTATAACAAAAAATAGCTTGAGGTGAACAATAAAATAGCTTGAGGTGAATTGTTAGCTTGAGTGTAAATTGGAGATGGGTTTAAGAGTTTATATAAAGGAAAACCTGCATTTGTAAGATATTGTTTATGTTTTGTTAATCTATTTTGTTTATCTTCTCCTACTATTTCTGTTTTTTCCATTACAGAAAAGGTTTACATGGCCCCCAACTTTGAACGACATGGTGCAACGCAACTTTGAAAAACAGAGTGCAGCTAAGATGTCGCAACTAATGAAAGATGCACGTAAAGATTTGGAAAATAAGCCTACTTGGATGGGAGAGAGAATGTGGGAACAATTGAAGGCAATTTGGAATTCCTCTAATTTTCAAAAAAAATCTGAGATAAATAAAAGAAATCGCAATGAGATAAATAAAAGAAATCGCAATTCTACGGATGGTGCATCTCTTCACACTGGTGGATCAATTCCTCATCGGGTGCTATGGAAAAGAATGGTATTGTTACTTTTCTATTTTATATTTAAATATTAATGAATTTAAGATATACTTTTTTTTACAGAAAGAGACGAAAGGAGAAGACCCAACATTTAGTGACTTTTATTTTCGTACTCATCGTACTAAAGATAAAAACTGGGTCGGTATTTATGCCGAATCTGCTTATGTAAGCTCATCATCTTAAATATTATTTTAAAGATTATTTACTAGTGTTCCAACAATTAGTAATTAATTATGACTAATACGAAAACATTTATGCCTCAAATTTTCTATTTTCTTGCAGGAGAAATTTGAAAATAAAAAGACTGAGTTATCGTCTGAAGCTTCAACTTTTGTTTTGGGAGAGGACGAAGCTGATAGTCAACCAACCAAAGATATGCCATCTGATATTGATATATGGGTGGATGTAGTTGGGAGAAAGAAAGGGAGAATATTTGGTCTTGGATCTATATCCAAAACATTGAATCCAAATCAGCCATCAGTGTATTCCGGTTCAGAGGTTGATGCTTTGAGAAGTCAAGTTCATGCTTTGAATGAATCCTTGCAAAAACAGGAGCAAGAAAAGTTGTTGATGAAGCAACAATTGCAACGACAAGAACAAGAGATGGTCGAGACCAACAAAAATTTAACTTTTATTATGCAACTTTTAGGATTTGTTGGATCTTCTTCTCGTCCAAGCTCATCACCACAACCCAACGATGAAACTGATGAAGATAGAGGAAATGTTGGTAGTGATCATATTGAGTAGTATTTGTTTCTATTTTGTTAAATTGGTTGTATTATATACTTGATTATACTTAGTTTTTTATTTTTATTTTTTGGATCATGTTTTAATTAATACTTAGTTATGATTTGTGAATATGATATAAATTTTGTTTAAAATTATCACAATAGTTGGATCATGCTTTAATAAATATTTAATTTTGATTTGAAAACATGATATAAATTTTGTTTTGGATTATTGTAATAGTATTTCAATTAAAGATTAATATTAAATATTTAAAAAAATATATTTATAATAATATTTTTATATATTTTTAGTTAAAATTTTTATATAAATAAAAAATCAGACAAATTCAATTAATGTGAAAATTTAGCTGTTGAAAGAAATTACCTGTGGATTTTCACAAAATTTCGTATGGATTTACCTGCAAATTTTCATACGAAATATATTTGTAGGAAATGTACTGCAGATATTTCTGCATGAAAAGTCGCTTCAACATTGATGTGGATTTTATTTCCGTTTCCTGCGGATAACAAAATCCTCAGGTAACAATTATCCACGAAAGTTTTACGTGGGGATAAGGTTCCGTCAAAAAATCCTCTTCACCCTAAAAAGATTCATCAAGATCAACTGAAATTAGTTGATATAAACTTTATGATCAAAGTTGCATCTTATTAGTTCAAAAGAAAAGATTGTTGATTGAATTCTTTAATCAAGATTAAATATTGTCCAAATTTTTTAACGGTTACCAAAAATTTGATATTTTATTTTATTTTATAATTCACCAAATTGACATTTTGATTTATGTCAATGTTTCCAAATTTAAATTAAAAATGACTATTTATAAAAAATTAAAATAAGGAGTCGTTATCTGCTACATGACTATAACAATAATGATTTGAAGAGACAAAATCTAAATGGCCTTAAACTCAAAGAAAAAGGTAAGGAAAACATAAGGACGTTACTTTTCTGTTTCATTATAAAACTGATAGTAGAGCCCGCTATACTTTTACTTAAGGTCCTTAATGTCATTCTCAACTGTGCTTGTTGTAATCATTTTAAATCAAATACACATGAAGATGGACCACATATATACACTTTTATTTATTTGGTTCAATAAAGGAAAAGTGAGGAGTTTTAATGGAGGAGAGGAAAAAAAAGTTCATATATTTCCGGTATAAAATGAGAGATCTTAATTAAATTCATGTTCTGTATAAAATAAGAGATTAAAATTTTTAAATGATTTATGTGTATTTAGTCATCTCTTTCGCTTCTTTTTAAATCCTCTAAAAATGAAAAGAGAACAAAATGAGATTTATGATAGATTTTATTTCACTCACCTTCCCTCTTAAAATATTTTATCTCCTTTGTTTCTCTCGCTTCCATCTATCCCCAACCAAAGAGAATATTAAAGTCTCCAATAATTTGGAACAAGGGTTTATTTGTTACAAATTCTAAAAAAATAATGTTGGTGTTCAATATGGCATTCATAAGCACTCGAAAAATTGAACGGACAATATTTCCGTAAAGGAACAAAAAGAATATATAAGACGATGCAGAAAATAGAGAAGAGAGAAAACTCGAAAATAATTGGAGTTTTTGTGTAATTTGTGAATTGGATGAAATCCTTTGTGTATTTAAAGAGAGAATTTGCAAATTACTTAGCAAAAATCACTTTTGACTAGTTCAGTTATATCATACCTACTTCTGAAATCACTTAGAATTGGAGGAAGATTGAGGAAAGATAAGAGGAAGTGAAATAAATTCGTGGAGAGCAAATAAAATTTAAAGAACTCGCTCTAAACAGTAAAAAATAATTTTTTTGAGTAGTAAAAAAGTAATACACCACTCAATCATTTAACTCGATGTATTTGTGTTACTCGACTTGATTCCATTATCTTTTCTTCACAAAATTAAATATCTTTAAAGGATACCTAAATATCCATCTCACATTTATAAACGTTATTAATTTGTGAGATGTCTCTCACATGTGAAATTTCTATATTTTTTTTGAATTCACATAACACCTCACTTTTGGCCGGCTGGTACTTGGAATATTTAGTTGATGAGGAATGGTCTCATGTTTAAGGGAAAAGTTGGTATATTGACGAAATTAATTAACCGTATTATGTTTATGTCTTTGGTTTTAGTTTATTTGTAGTACCAATTTTTAAATCTGGTTGGGATTTTTTTAGTTGGTGTTGCAACCGCGTAGTCTATTTGCTCAGCAGTTGACACTATTCTTTTGTAAAGGATTGGGATATTTTAACTCCATATATTCTATTTTGATTAAAAAAATTGAATTAGATATAGACAAGTGTATTTTTATCTATTAATTAAAACATAATTACTGTGAAAAGATGTGGTTTGTTATATTTTCTCATTTTTATGATAAGGGTTGAGTATAGGTTATCTTTTCATTACATTAGAATATATTAAGAAAATGATGTATGCAAACTCATATATCTCATATACTTTGAAAGAAAAAAAAAGTAGAGTAATATGATATATCCATCATGTGATTGAAATAGAGAAATAAAAAAATATATTAAATTGATATTTGAAAATTATGAGTGCCTATCTATAAGAACCCTATAAATTAATTTCTATTTTTCTTTTTTTCAATAATTGATTTTGAAAAAGATTTTTATTATTAAGATATAAGGATACTATTACTATATATAAGTGAAACAGATAAACATCTCTGCAAAATCATAAGAAAACAGTAATGGAAAACACCTTTTTTAAAGGTAGAAAACAAATTTTTTCCTTATCATTGACATGTTGAATGGCAAGTTATTTATATTTATAGTGGTCCATAATAGAACTATGTTTCAAATAAAGATGATTGATGATATTTTGGAAGTATAATTTAAATGATATCTCCTCGTGATAAAATTAATATCTATTCAACTTGTTAAGTTTTAAAAATCAAACTGACTTCAACGCGTCATTGTCATAATCATTAACATAGAGAAATTTCTATTAAATTATATAGCAGCATTCGCCTATTTATAATTGTATGCACGACTTCAAATACAACTTTCAAGATAATATTTTTATATTTAATTTTGTATCTAGGACTTTTGTATGAAAGTCTTTTCGGTCGAAATTTTTTTTTATAAAATTTTGGAAACCTACTCTAAGACACACAAAACTACCATATGATACGATAATGATAATAATACACATTTATCTAAGAAGACACATTGGTCCCTAGCTGGACTTGTGCAACTTGATCCTTGCCATTGTCAAGTTCCTTATTAGTAACATAACTTTTAGATTTTCTCCAAAATTTACCAAAAGACCCTTCCATTTCTTCAAGTGTTTTACCCTGTGTTTCAGGAAGCATAGTATAAAAGAATACCCAGCCAGTGGCAGCTATACCTCCAAAAAGGAAAAAAGCTCCACCAATGGTAATCGCTTTAGATAAGGACAGAAAAGTCATTGAAATAACCCCACTTGTTACCCTATTCACCACAACTCCCATAGCCGCACCCTGCGCTCTCAACCTCAAAGGGAAAATTTCGGAACTATACACCCACGTGATGGGTCCCGCACCTATTGAGAAAGTTGCAACATAAGATAAAACGGTTGCTATACTCAATCCAACGGCCCACATCAACTTCGTTTCTGAGTGATCAATAATCGTGAGGCTGACAGCGAGCGTGAGAAGCGAGAGTACCATGCCGCCCACACTGGCTAGTAACAACGGACGACGACCTACGCGGTCTAACATAAAAGTAGCCACTAAGATGAAGACGGTCTTTACAAATCCAACGGCTATGGTTGCAAGAAGCTGATGTGTATCATCGTTGATCCCAGCCTTTTGAAAGATTTTTGGGCTGTACAAAACGACAGCGTCTACACCCGATGCTTGTTGAAAGAAGTGAATACCGAGAGCAGCTATAACAATATGACGAACCGCGGGTGTAGGATAAAGGAAAAGCTCTTTCCATACACCGTCACCCGTGTTTTTGTTTGTTACTTGAACGACGTCGTCGTTGCAATCTTCGGGAATACCAGCAGCTCGTTTAATCTCGGCTAACCTTAGTTGAGCCTCTTCTTTTGAATCTGAAGTTTTGTTGAGAACTTTTCTTGCGTCTCCTAAACGACCTCTCATTACGAGCCATCGTGGTGACTCTGGCATAGCTAACACTCCAACGGTTAGGATTACAGATGGAACTGCACCTACTCCAAGCATCATTCTCCAACCTAAGTGAAGTGACAATTTTGAAAATGCATAGTTTGATATGTATCCAACTAATATCCCACCGTTTATGAAAACCTGCAAAAATTAAATTAATTAAATATTTAACTTATAGTTGTGTCCGTTAAAAGAATAAAGATTAAGAAAAGATATTAACCTCGGGAAATGAAGTGAGAAAGCCACGAGAGGAAGCGGGGGAGACTTCGGCGGTGTAGACAGGGGCAATCATGAGGGCGTAGCCGATACCAACTCCGGCGACAAAACGACCAAACATTAGAAAGGAGTAGTTGGGTGAGAAACCCATGAGTAAAGCTCCGGCGAAAAATATAACACCAGCAAAAACAATGGTGTAACGGCGGCCGATCCAATCGGAGGTTCTGCCGGCGAGGCATGACCCAATGAGAGAATAGATGTTGATGATTCCCAATAGAATCTCGATTTGTACGTCCGATACTTTGAGATCTCTTTGTATGTAAATGGCTGCTCCACTCATAACACCAATATCTGTAACATGATGACGTGTCAATTACTTCTTTTAGATTCTCTTTATTCTACATAAATATTCATGTATAAAATGAACAATCTTTTCTTTTTGACTTCCTGTTTCATTGGAAGGGAAATTAAGGATTTTTTTTTTCTTTTTAGAAATTAAATTGGATTTATGTGAGTACAATGAATATACAAATTAAAAAGATGAGATGGTGTAGTGTAATTACCGTAGCCAAGCAAAATGGAAGTCATGGAAGCCAACATAGCACAAGCAAAAGCATACGTGTTACGTTTGGGCTTCTTTTGAGGATCAAAATCTTGAAGAGTTTTTTGAGCTTTCGCTTCAACTACCTTGCCCTCACTCATCTTGGCACAATATTAGAAACACACACAAAGTGTGTTGAATTTGTAGTATACTATATATCTATAACTATTTATTTTTGAGTGACCATATAGTTAAGAAAGGAGTAGTATACTAAGATCTTGGTAGCAACTGGTTAATTTTATAGACCAAATTAAAAGGCTGACATCATCACCATATACCAAGAAGTCTTCCCACATGGTATGATATGATGGTGTAGAAGCGTCAACACTCTCTATCTCTTACTCACTCACAAATCATAATCTCGAACAAAATCGATCTTCACTACTGTGTGACTCAACAAGTTGGACACGTTATTTATTATTTTTAATTCTATTTTTAACTTATCTATGTGTGAATGAAATCGTGAATGCAAACTGTCTTCCTCGTGGTGGTTCCCAATGACTAAATGACAAACAAGTACACTGTCGACTACTGCTTATTTAATAATGCAATGCCAATGAGTAGAGATATTAACTATGCCAGCCTTGAGAGAGAGCTACTAGCTACCACAAATACATTCTTAATTACTTGTCGTTTGTGAATAGTATTATGGCTTGAATTTTATTTCCAACTAAATATACTTTGTTTTAATTAACCTTAGTGTGTGGTCCTTCGTCAACAAAGAACCACATATGTTTTAAAAATCCAATCCAATCCATAAATTGAGCCGGTTGAATAAAAAATAGGTTATTTTGTCTGTTGATATAATTCTAATGATTTTACCCTTAACATAATTGAATTGAATAAGTTTAATTTAGATTCCACTACATGGAATTCTAATCGTTTTTGTTATTGTTTTATTTTTTCTTCTTGAAACAGTAAAATTAGCTAAAAAAGAAAATAAATAAAAAACTGATTTAGAGTTTTTAGTTTTGTTTTTAATGTGTTTTTTCATAATTTAATTATGTATTCATCGATTAATTCAACTAAGTTGAACCGATTAAATCATAATTTAAAAATTTTATCAAATTCTATCTTCAATACGATTTTTAAAATATTGATAAAATTATTTCTTTTTCCATTTATATACAATATTTTTTTAGTAAATTTAATTAGTCCCTTTTTAAACCAAAAAATCTTAGTCACATATTATATATATATATATATAATTACTCTATCTATTTTATATTAAGTTGGTTATTTAATTATTTTACATATATTAAAAATATATCTATAAATAAAAAAAATTTATACTTATTAAATTATGTTTGTCAAGTATTAATGTCATACATATCATAAAATGTACCGTAACAAAATATTACATTCTGGAACAAATTATTTCCCCGAACAAAATTATTTCCACACGCACGGAAAAAATATTGGTCACGAATTACTGTCGAATTAAGTTGGATGGAGTGAGATGACGTATGGGAATAGTATCCTTTTGATTTGTCTTGAAGTGGATAAAATATTCATAGGTCAATATTCAACAATGATGGGCAGATTCGTGAAATGATGCAAATAAAGGCACGTCAATCTTTTTCTTATTTTAAAAAAGGTTTTTTTTGTGGGGCACCTGCCCTTCTTGCAATTTGCACTACTCATTTCAAGGCTCCTCACCTTGCTCACCTCAATTATTGTCCTTAATACACTAATTAGTGTTGTATAAAAAAATGTTATTACACATTGTTGGTATTGGTAATGAACCATAAAGTTTGTTTCAAATAATCGTTTATCATGTGATAGATTACAACATGTTCATTGTCATTTTTTCATAAAAAATCTAAGATGGTATTTTTTGATTTTATTTTCAATTATTAAAAATACTTGTTAAATAAAATGAATCTTTAATTAAAAAATGCAGGATCACTTCTATCATAGTTGTGTGGAGTTTGTGGAGGAGCACAACAATTCGGAATGGACTAAACAAGGATTTATAAGAGACTTTAGACACCACATATCAACCCAAAATCTTAAGGTATTAGGTGTATAGATCATTCTTCTTATATATCAGACTCCATTCCTAGTCAATGTGAGACTAAAAACTCATAATTGAATATTCAACAAAAGTGTGGATTTTTATTCGAAACAAATTGAATTATTGTGAGTATAAGATGCACTCAAATATCACTACTCTCTTCCAATGAGATTACAACTAAAGCAGCTTTATGTCCAAGTAGACTAGATCCCCACCTAAAAAAATACTAATAATATTAACAAAATAAATTATTAACATTAATTGTTTAAATAAAATAGAAATGGACAGATGTTCCTCATATTTAGAAATGAACCGCATGGTTCCGCTCCCTCAAGTGTGTACAAGTGAAATATTCATGTTGTCTTCTATACCATAAAAGTTTCACTTTTTTTAGCTTGCATTTGGGACTTGTGAGACAATTCCATACTGACAAGAGGAAAATTGTAAGTTGTCTTTGAAAAATTATTGATAAACTATTCATGATTTATTAAAATTAATTATGTGGATTTCATTAACTATTTCTTTAAATATTATATTTGACATAATCAATGAAGTACATATGATTGATTTTAATTAATTGTAGGTAATTTATCTATAATTAATTTTTAAAGAGAACATAAGTTTCACTTTTGTCAGGAACTTTATGTGTGCCTTGTTGGTTTCTATCAAATAGGCTATTGGACTTGTTAATATTGTTTATTGGTTATACTCTCTCCACGTGGATATAATTATATTATGGGATATAAGGCTGTCTTATCAAGTTGATGAAAAATTGAAGGAGCGGGGTGATACTAAAAATTGAGTGTTTTATCCTCCTTCACAATATAACATTAATATATACTAATTAACATAGTTGTTGTCAATTAAAAAAAATAGGATATTTGCGTACAATCATTGTAGAAGTGGATTGCAAATTAGTGGTTGACATTATCAATCACTCAAAAAGCATATATTTAAACTATGAGCAAATCAATGATTTTAATTAGATATTTTATTTCTTTTTGTTTAAATCTTTGTTTAAAGCATGAGAAAAGCGAATGATATTAGATTAATAAAAAGGGTTTATAAATTTGTTATTTTTCTATGAGATAAATTTTTTTTGGACTTACTATGAAACAATTTAACAAAGGAAATATGTGAATTCCTTCTAAATAGAATATTGCTGAAAATTTTTATTTAAATTAACTTTTAAAATAAATAAAAAAATATAATTTAAAAATGTATTGTTTTGAATAATTTATATAAAATTGAACTTAAAATTTATTTTTTTAAATGAGTAAATGAGTTGTTATAAGATCGATTTATAATATATTAAAGTGATATATTTACATATTTTTGGGTCAATTTTTAAGATAAATCCTTAAATTTGATTGTTGTAAAAATAAACTTAAATGGATGACAAATTCCATATTTTTAACATTTTTTGATTATTAGGGTTAAAACGAATTTAAAATTTCTTATTAAGTTGGAAAGACATAAATAATCTCATCCACTTTGTTTATCCTAAAAAGTACACGTATATATATCGACACATATATGTGTGCTCGTGCACCAAAATCCTAACAGTAAGTCTATACTAGACGTCTAACTAGTGATCAATTATGATAAAGATCAAGATAAAAATATTAGCAACAGTTTAAAAGTCTGTATCTCAATAAAAAATAACAATATATATTTTCAAGATCCGTTAAAAGCTCACATTCTTACAATATAATATACTTTAGAATATTGTGATTGATACCAGAAGTTAATTGGCTTAAAGTTATAATAACAATTTTGCTTCCAATGTAATCTATGAACTTGAGTTTATCAATTATTAAAATATTTTATTTTACAATCTCTCATAATAAAAATATGGCAGCTCAGCCAATAACAGTAAAAAAATCTAAATAGTTTTAGTATATATAAAATAAGTTTCGTAAGTCCCTAAAAATATGTGAGTATAATGAGAAGTGCATGAATATAGTGAGGTTGTGATCAAACGGTGGACAATCTTTAACAACACAATTATTTTGATATTATATATATATACATATATATAAAATTAAAAGTCTTATTGATCATCGTGCAGATTAAATAATTTATTGATTAATCATTTTTTAAGAATCATATTAAATACACACATAATTAATTTTAAAGATATTTAACATAAACTTTACAACTTAAAAACAGAAGAAAAAAAAATTCAATGAAAGTTATATTATAACTGCAAAAATATCATCTATTTGAAGTTTAAGCGCATATTAGGATGAGATTTTTAAAAAGAAATAAGAAAACCTACAAATAAATTATTTGAATTTGAATTTACCAATATATATATGTACAAATAAATTCATAATCTCTAATAACTATGATGTAATATCCAATAACACCGAAGATTAAATCAAATGGTAGAAAATAATACCATTGAAATTAAACGGCTTAAAGGAGTACTCCTTTTATTTCAAAATATAAATAAAAATTAAACATAAAAAATGATGAATTTGGTTTAAATTTTGAACTAAATATCCACTTATTTTAACTCATATTTACTTATATTATGAGAAGGAAGGTAAGAGATTATTTCAAACTAACTGTAAAAATAAAAAACGAACAATGAACAACGAACAACCTTGACATAATTAAATAACCTTCATGTGTTAGAGACATAGTCTTTGCGGCAACTGTCTTTAAAAAAAGTTAAAAAAAAAATAAAGAAATGAGGGAGGAGAACAATCAATAAAATGGATTGAGGAAGTAAATGAGAGAGATAAGAACTAAAGAGGATGTGTAGAAAAAGAAGGGAGAATGATGATAAATTTTTTTATTTGAAAATGAATATGAATGTGACATATATTAAGCCACATTTGTGTGTCATGAATACAAGTTTTAGTGTAAATGAGTTGTATATTTGAATGGTCAATTCTCATGTTTTGGTGCAACTGATATATTGTAGGGTCTTTTGGATAATTGTGTGACATTAATAACATTAATTGTATGGATAATTGTACATAAAGTTTTGAATATCAGGGTTGATTTTTTAAGGAGAAAATAAACATTTTTTATTGAGAATTCATCAACCATATTATCTAAATTGTGCATTTAAAAGCTTGGGAAGTACATGTTTTTTTTTAGGTGGGTGAATAAATTGTAACTATGGAATATGTGGAATGTAGTAAATGTTTGTTAAATTACATTTTTATTAAGTTTCAATTTAGTTTCTTAAGTTTTATTTATTTCATTTTGATCTATTAAATTTTAGATATTTTAGTCTTTCAAATTATTTTCTTTTTATTTAAGTCTCTTTTAAGTTACAAACATTAAATATTTTTAATAAGGTTTAAGATTTTAACTTAAAAAAGCAAAGTGTCTAATTTTCGTAATTTAACAGAAACAAAAATCTTTAATGTTTATAACTTATGTGACCAAAATAGAATGACTTGAGAGACCAAATTTCCTAAAATTTGTAATTTACAGGACTAAAATAAAATAAGCAAAATTTAATGATTCAAACTAGGAATGGCAATGGATATGGTACTATAGTACCCGTTCTCGTACCCGCGATTTAAGAAAATATCTTTATTCGTGCTCATACTCTTTCAACTTTAATACTCGTACTCTTACTCTTTGAATACCTAAGTGTTTGTATCTATACCGATTACCTAAAAAATTCAACAAATAAATGATATTGTTGTGATTAAATTTAAAAATTATTCAAATATTTTAAATTCAATCATTAAATATTATAAACCAAAATATTTTATAACTCAAACATTTCAAATGAACATTTGTTACAATACATATTTAAATATCCATAATTATATTCTATGAAGTTTCAATTCATACGATAATATTATTTGAGATAATTGATACAAAATTGCAAGTATAATTATAAAGTCACGATTAATAAGACATAACAATTAATAAGACATAACTATTAGTTATAAAATCAAAATTATTTACTTATTTATCATAATCAGATTCTTAAAAATTTTACAAACGTTTATCTTTCAATTATAAATATTGTAGTGGTTCAATGATATTAATAGATGTTAAAATATAAAAGAAAATAATTAATTAAACTTAACACTAATATAATAAATAAATAATTTATATAAGTGCAGTTGCGGGGCGGGGTGGGTAATATAGTACTCGTACCCGCACCCATACCTGTTTAATTTTACGGATAATTACTCGTATTCATGCTCATACCCATTATGTGGTTTTTATCCTATCAATTGTGGAATTTTTTTTGTTGAGTACCCACTAAATCTGAGTATAACTGTCTTCCCTAATTTTTTTTTGTGAGTATCCACTAAAATTAATTATTTAAATAAAAATCACAACAACAAAAATTAAAATAACTTATTAGTTAAAGTAGTTTTTAAATAATTTTTTTAAATAAAATGTAGTAAATGGTAGAGTCCGTTTGCTATAAAACCTTAAAAAATATTTTTTTTTTTTTATAATTAATAACTTTTAAAATTTTACAGCATTTTGTTATAACTTTTGAATACAGTCGGAATCTAAAAAAAGTCTAACGGACGTAAATAACAAAAAGAATTAAGATACTAAAAACATGTTAATATATATTTTTTAGGTGAAAGGATGTCAAAAATCATACAAAATCAACAAAAAATTATGATTAATGCAAAATTAAAAGATATAAACTGTAACAAAAATTGAGATCCTAAAACCTTGTAGTTATAGATAATTAAAAAAATTAATATACAATTTTATTATTTTAATAAAAAATTAATTTCATTAAAAAGGAAAGATAGTTAGTTGATAGACTACCTATGACTTTTAGTAAAAAAAATACTAACCTATGATTTGGGAGGAAAAGTCTTGTTTCATACAGAGTACTGGCTAACTTTTAAATATAATGATTCAAATATTATTTAGGATAATCTTAATTTAATCAGTAAGTTATTTAGTATAACGTTTTGATAGGGAAGTGATCTTTAGAATTTGGATAATTTTGGGCGAATAAAAAAGTTGTTACCTTTATAAAAGAAATTCAAAAAATTTATAGTTATTTAAATATTATTCTCTTTGCGTATTTTATTTTAATATTATTAATAATATGTTTATAATAAAAAAAAAATTGAGACATTATATCAAATTGAAATCAAAATAAGGTTATTTAACCTATTTTATGATACAATAAACTGTAAATAAGATTTTAACAATATTAATTTAGAATAAAGTATTTCAAAAGTTTCAGCAATAATATGAATAGCTAAATATTATTCTATAGAATACACATGAGCATTGTTTGGCCATCATCATGGTCCTTTACAATGATCCCCCATTCTGACCGTAAATTGGTTTCAAGAAGGTACTTCTCAAATAGTATTTACTCTTTCACTTGGACACTAGCTCGCCCCCGATGCTTATTGTTGTTGGGTTCCGACAGGGGATGAGGACATAGCGTCGCCACCGCCTTCTCAATTTTTTTTTTTAAATATATTTTTATTTCATTTGTTTAAATAATGTTATAGAAATAGAATTTGACATAAAATGAGAAATAAATATATTATTTATTACAATACAAATACTTATCCTCTTTATTTCATTAAATATTTTATTTGTGTCATATTTTGTGTTATGTTTTGTTTTTTAATAACTTTTTTTTTTTATAAGATTCATTTGATTTATAATTAAATATCAAAAATTAATCTATTTAATCTATGTTATGAATTAAATATATTAATTTTTGTTGATCAAATTATAACTTAAATGTCTAATATAAAAAAAATAAAGGGTATTATCTATAAAAATAATTACAAAAACAACTATTATAATTATAAAATAAATTAAATTTTCCAACTTAAACTTAAACTTTAACTATGTGAGTTGTAAAATTTATCTAGAGATATAATTGTGAATTTTATATAGAGATATAAAAATAAAATCAAATGATCCTATGATCCCAAAAATTTAACCAAAATTAATTGAATTAGATTGATATTTTTTATGAGTTTGAGTCCAAGTTGAAATAAACTAATAAATTCGACCTTTATTGATTTGAGATATAATTTCACGTAGATCGCATAATACTTAAATATCTTTTATTAATAGTGTGTCAATATTGATATCTTAAATCATGTATTGTGTTTAAATGTATTTTAATGACTTTATATATATTGTTTGTGTCCTTGTAGTTAAGAAAATGGTATTAATAGTGTAAAAATTTATATATAATTTGTATGCATTGACAATATAAAAGGTATTTTACATTGTCAATTAATCATAATCGTTAAATTAATAAAATAATTTGATTTTTATTATAATTACTTTTAAAATTAGATTTATGAATCGTTATGATGTCCCGTAAAACTTTTTACGTTGACAATATATAATAATTAAACTATAAAGTTTTAGTGTTTGAAAAAAAAATTAATTATTGAAATTATCAATAAAAATTTAATTTGTTAACTTATTTTATAAATGTTAAAACTTTGACCGTCGATATATTTTTATAAATATACAACTCAAAATTTTAAAAATTTAATCACCGTAATATTTTTCTTCAACCTTGGCAACTACTAGCCGGTCACCCCTCAACTGTGTCCAACACCACCGTTGACTTATGACATTGTTTGTCATTTGGTCACATGGGAAGCCGCCCAACCGCTATGCAACAACACAATGACCCATACTCATTTCGGATCCACACAAGTTCAACAATTGACTCCTATGTCTTGGTTATTGACTATATTTTATTTCTTTAACTATTATTATATCAATTGAATGAAATTCATGTGATCAATACTGTTAGAGATACATACAACCCATATCTAATGGTATATGCTCCAACCCGTTTTAATTTAGATGAACAATATCTATTTTGATTAGATATGACTGTAATTAAATATCATAAATCATAATTTTTGTTCTATAAAAAAAATATAATTTTAATATTTTTAATTTTATTATTGTATAATAATAATTATTATTTTATTATATTAATTATAATAAAGATAATTTTTAAATTTATTATTTTATATACGTCAATAAATGTAGATGTAGGAAAAAAAATCTAAACTTGTCGAAAACAGATACAAGAATTTAAATTTTACATTTTATATAAAAAAAACAATTATAAATTTTCTGGAACTAGTCAGATGTAGAAATAGAAGAGGCAAAATCTCCTACAACTTGTCCGTTGCCATATTTAAAGATAAAACGTTTATTTCAGTAAAAATATGATCAAATACACACGTATATCACTGTGAGTAATAATTAAATAAAATTAAGCAGCTTTTGAAAAAAAATTAAAATGCAGTATTAATTTAGTGGCAAAAGTGGTCGTACACGGTCCGTTTATATTAATTTATCATCTTATTATGGGAGATTTTATGTATAGTCTGTTATTATGCGTTTGGTTTTCTTGGTTTTGTTGTATGAAAAATGATATATAGTAAGAAAATATAAATAATAAAAAAATTCGAAGTCATAGAAACAGTTTTTTTTCACTCAACTCTCCTATTTTCTGATAATGACTTTATGAATAACTTCTAATAAATTAACAAACCACCATTTTTATATTTCTTTTAAAATTGTTTCGTATTAAATAGCATTATTATTCTTGTGGTATATAGGTTGAAAACTCAGTCTGGATTATCTTTTGATTTAACTGCATTTTGCACCCCTTGCCCTTTTCCTTCTTCTCATCGTGAATACTATACAAGTTCCTTTCAAATATTTATTTGGGTTATAATTTGAAACAAATCCTCATTTCGAAACAAAAATTTAAGGTAGGTAGGCTACTTCAGACATAGGTCACGATCGTGATAGAGATAACGTCCAACATGAGTTGCGTACATCATTATTTTAGCTCAATTATTTCCTGTTGTCACATGAATTTGTTTCAAGCAATTAATTCGTCATCATAATTATTTGTAACTGTTTACTAATTAAACTTTCCTATCAAGATATCCACCAATTATTTTCTTCCCGTCTCGATAAATGTTGATTAAATTTTTTATATATATAATTATTTTTATCAAATTATTCATATAGTAAATATAAAAGATAATATAAAAATTATGTTATTTTTATAATTATCATTCTAAAATATAATAATATTTTAAAAATTATATATGGTAAATATTAAAAAGTAATATAAAAGATATAATAGTTAAAATTACATTGAAAAATATAAATAATATAATTTAAATTTTTTTAAAACAATACTAATTATAAAACGAAAAAATAAATCTCAACCATACTAAAAGAATAATATTGGAACCTCTACCGTATTGTACGCTGCAACAACTAAAGTATTATCTTTATATTTCTAAACCAGTGTGTTAAAAAGTGAACAATTAAAATACAAATTGAGTTTCATTTTACGTTTTAAGATGTAACTAGTTTTATATTATTTTTAAATTTTCGGCTTCTCAATTTTAAACTTTCAATGAACCAATCTATTAATTATTACAAGGACAATTTACTAAAATTATTTAAATCAACTATTATGTTTAAGAAAGTTGTGCATTTAAAAGAGCTTATGAATACCAAGTTCTTTTTACTAAAATTATAGAATGAGGAATTTAAAATTTATAAATGAATAAAAATCATAGAGAACAAACATAGTAAATATATATTCTAGAAAGACTAAAAGTATTTAAATCTCTTTTTAAAAGTAGAGTCAACAAACTCTTTTTGTAACTTAGGAAATAAACTCATATATAGTGAAATCTATATATTATTTATGGTATATTATTTCTGATCATAAATATATATCAAAAAAGATTTGATGGTTGATTAAATATATAAATTTTTATTGATCAATATTTATTTATATTTATGAGCAGAGTATGATTGTTTATCAAAAAATTTCAATCGTTTTTCTCTAACACTTGACATCCCCTAAATTACTAATTTAATTACTAGTACATTAATTTGTTTAATTACAAAAGAAGTACAAAATTGTTAGGAATTTTGATTTTTTTTAAAGTGGCAGAAATAAATTTAAAATTTTAAAGGATTTGTGGATTTAAGATATAAACGTAGAAAGAGTAAAAAAATTATATTCGTTTTGAATTGTCCTCAGATATTTAAAAAGGAGTTAAAACCTTGACTATAGTTTTCCTTGACGGCCACGGGCCCAATTAATAAAGACATGGCAGTGTTAGTAGGTGTATTGACCAACTCGTTGGTTAGGATATTATAGTATTCGTACCCATATTCGTGTCCGTACTTTTTTCGATATCAACTTTAATATCTGTACATTTATCCTCTAGTACTTAAAGTGTCTGTACTCATATCCATTATCCACACTTTAACTAAAATAAATTGATAAATAAATATTAAATTTAAAATTTATTCAAATATCATAAATCCAATCATAAACTAAAATATTTTCTAAATCAAAACATTTTTAATAAACACTCATTACAATACACATTCAAATATCCATAACAATATTTTATGAAGTTACAACTCTTACGACAATATTATTTGAGATCAGTAAAAAAAAAAATTAGAAGAAATTGCAAGTATAATTATAAAGACACCATTAATAAGATATAACTCTTAGTAATAAAGTTACAATTATTTAATTATTCATCATAATCAAATTATTAAAAAGTTTGCAAACGTTTATCTTTTGATTTGATTATAAATATTGTAATGGTCTAATGATATTAATAAATATTAAAATATAAAGGAAAATAATTAATTAAACTAAGTATTAATATACTAAATAAATAAAAAATATATTTATATAAGTGCGGGTGCAGGGTGGAGTGGGTACTATAGTACCCATACTCGCACGCATATCCGCTTAATAATTACCCGTCCCTGTGTCCATACCCATTATAAGGGTTTTTATCCTACGAATTTTTTTTGTTCTAATTGTGATAGTTCTTGATTAGCTCTTTGATAACATAACATATTAGTTTTTATATACTAGACGACAAGTTACTGATAAGATAAATAAGTTTAAATTAATTATTTTTAAAATTTGTGTTGATATCCTAGTAGAACTTCTTTTTATTTGCCAGTTATATAGCCTCTCTAATTAATCAATTTAAATGAGATATATTCGGACCAATTAATTCATCATAATTTTTTTTAATTGATTAATTTAAATATATGAAATATTAATTTTAGAATTTTTACGCCTCCAAATTAATCTAAAGATACTAAAAAAAAATTGAACAAATTTCAAATTAGTGTTAACACGTTTGAATCGGTCAATAATTAAATTGGTATTAAAATTCTATTAAAATAATGGTATCAAAAGATCCCGCTTCAAAAAAATTGTTTGTAAAAGTCAATTACATTATTTATTTGTTTGGTCATTGATGTATTACACAAATAATGTTCATCTAAGGTGATAATAGTTCATATCACTTTACTGTAATAAATTATTGTTGGTAACTCCGAAAATATTTTATTTTTTTAAAATAATAAAAACATTAAAAACATATCTTTATTATTTCTATAAATATATCTTTATTAATTGATATATTATATTATATTTATATAATAATTATTTATTTTATGAATTTTTTGTCAAAGTAAGATAAATATATATTTTAAAAAAATAAAAATATAAAAAATTTACACAACATAAATGACCCTTAAATTCATTTGATTAAAATAATTAAATAATATTATCAAAATGTTTTTTTTAAAAAAAGATGAATTCAAATTGTGTTTTTACATGTTTTGAATAGAGTTCTACATACTCTTAGTGTCACATTAATTAAAATTATAAACGAAAGACGAGGAAGCTCAAGTCTAAATATATGATTTTAATTTTTATATTAATAATTATTTTTATTATTGTTTTTAATTATTAAAAATATATGTAATTTAAAATTTTTATAATTTGATAATGATTAAAATGAGATCAACTAAAATAACTTAAATCGTTCGTGTTTGAAGAATAAATTTAGTAGAACGAAAGGATTGAATATAGTTAATTAAAATATAATATAATTTTTTTATTTAATATATTTTATTTAATATAATTTAGTTTTTATTTTTTATATTTTATTTATTAAAATAAATAAATAAAACAACAACAAAAATTTGGTCGCATTCTTACTTTATAAACTCTTAAAGGTCAAAAAAAAGTAAAAAGAAATATAATATATATATAAATTTCAAAACAAAGTATATAGGAAGAAAAAAATTGATAAAAGAATATAATTAATAAAATATCCCCGCAAAATGAGCAATATGACTAATTCCAAATTTTTTAGTGCACTTTTATTCAACTCCTTTTAATTGAAATTCAGTGCATTTTAAACAATATAATTTATAATAACTTATGAATACATTTTACCATTTTTTGGGATCAAAATGACATGTTTTATATTTTAAGACTAAAAAGTGGTTCATCCTATTTTAATTGAAAAATATAATTCAAATGGCACTTCCCATTCAACTTGCAATTTGATATATAATAGTCCCTTCAAGAATATGAGAAGCTTTTAGTTCAATCAATCAAAATCACTTTCGAAATCGAAGTGAATGTCTGTGCTGAAATTCACCACCCCAATTCTTCAATTCTTCATTTCTTAATCCTCAATTTTCAAAACCCCATAACCAGAAAAAACTACCATCTCAGTCTCAGTGTTTGAGGTGGTGGAATACATACACAATGATTGGACGCAGAGAAAGAGAAGGACCCTTGATGAGGAACAGCGCTCAATCTCTACGCAAATCAAGGGTTTTAACCGCTGTAGCAATTGGTATTCTAATTGGATGCATCTTAGCTTTTTTGTTTCCCAATGGTTTCATTGTTTCTCACTCAAATCGTCACCTCCCTGTTACGGGATCCAAGACCCAGGTTCCATTTTCATCAAAGATTGTAACTTTCTGTTTTTTCTTTCGATTTTAATTTTTGGGTCTCGTCTTAAATTTTTAGCTCTTGCATGTTTTTCATTGACTCGATGTTTCTCTATTCTCACTATACTGTTTTTTTTAGTGTATTTGTGATATTGTGTTTGATCTTACTGATTTTTGTTTACTTTAAATTTTATAATTTAGTTAGTTAGTTGATTGCCTTAGATGGATGGATGATGGATCACTTATATACTTAACATCTCTGTTATTAGGTTTGAATTTTGATAGTAATATATTATGGTTGAGACAACAATGATGCTAGTTTTCAACCACTTGTTCAATGTGGCTATTTTTCCTAGATTTGTTTATGGATTTAAAGGATATGGATCATATGATTATGCACTACCAAGGAAACTAGTTTTACATTGACATATAATAAAAATCAAATATTCTGTCACGTCACCCTACTTTTGTAACTGCATTTTGAAAATGAAGGACATTTTTTGGATGTTGGTGTAAAACTAATTTACATTTCTCAGCATAGGGATATACCACTCTCTTGGTATTATGTTTGTCAGATGATTAGGGTTGTTAGATGTGGTTTATATTGTTATGCTCATTCACACATGCTTAAAAATTTAAGAGAAAGACTAGAGAAGATAGGATTAGGAATGACAACATTAGAGAAAGAGTTGGGGTAGCACTTATAGTAGAAAAGATGGTAGAAACTCGACTTAGGTGGTTTGGGCATGTAGAGAGATGATCTGTAGATTCTGTACTAAAGAGAGTAATTCAAATGGAGGGTAATCAAATTTCTAGAGACTGGAGACGGCCTAGAAAAACTATAAGAGCAACTATAGGAAAGACCTAGAGATTAATGAACTGGGAAGAAATATGCTATATGATAGAATATTGTGGCGTCATTTGAGCCATGTAGTCGACCCAACTTAGTGAGATAAGGATTGGTTGTTGTTGTTGTTGTACAAGTGGTTTTCTTTTTCTTGTGTAATATTTAGGCAACAACTTTTTGCCTTGATTTGTATAGGCAGACATTTCTCTTTGTTTTACTGGCTTTTGGTTTACAGATCCTTCTATGAAAGTTGCACAACAGGCATGATTTTTATCATAATTTTTTTTTTTGACAGGAAATCTCAGCTGAATGTGAATCCTCAGATAGAGTCAACATGTTAAAATCCGAGTTTGTAGCAGTATCAGATAATAATGCTGAACTGAAAAAACAGGTGAGGGAGTTGACCGAAAGGCTTAGGCTTGCCGAGCAAGGGAAAGACCAGGCTCAAAAACAGTTTCTTGCATTGGGTAAACAGGTTAAAGCTGGACCTTTTGGTACCGTCAAGGGATTAAGAACCAATCTTACTGTTGTTCCTGATGAATCTGTGAACCCGAGATTGGCAAAGATATTAGAGAAAATTGCAGTTAATCGAGAGATCATAGTTGCACTTGCAAACTCCAATGTGAAGGAGATGCTTGAGGTCTGGTTCACCAATATCAAGAGAGTTGGTATTCCGAATTATCTAGTTGTTGCTTTAGACGATGATATTTCCAAGTTTTGTGAATCAAATCAAGTTCCATTTTACAAAAGAGACCCAGATGACGGTATTGATACTATTGGGAAAAGTGGAGGGAACCATGCTGTCTCTGGGCTTAAATTTCTTATCTTAAGAGAATTTTTGCAGTTGGGATATAGTGTTCTTCTATCCGATGTCGACATTGTCTATTTGCAGAATCCTTTCAATCATCTATACCGGGATTCAGATGTAGAGTCCATGAGCGACGGTCATAATAACATGACAACCTACGGCTTCAACGATGTCTTTGACGAACCGGCAATGGGTTGGTCTCGATACGCCCATACCATGAGGATATGGGTTTACAATTCTGGTTTCTTTTATATCAGACCAACCATTCCTTCAATTGAACTTTTGGATCGTGTGGCGACACGACTTTCCAAGGAGAATGCATGGGACCAGGCCGTGTTCAATGAAGAACTCTTTTACCCCTCACATCCTGGCTATGAAGGGCTTCATGCTGCCAGAAGAACAATGGATATGTACCTCTTTATGAACAGCAAGGTTCTTTTTAAAACAGTAAGATATGATGCTAACCTCAGTAAATTGAAACCGGTAATTATTCACGTGAACTACCACCCCGATAAGCTTCCACGAATGAAAGCGATTGTCGAATATTATGTTAATGGAAAGCAGGAAGCTCTCAAACCTTTCCCTAATGGCTCAAATTGGTAACCTTGTTTATGCTGCTAGGATATTATGTGTCTCAGTTGTTTGTTCAAAAAAGTTCCAAAGTACATTATATTAGTGATAAAGCATAGGTGTAGGTCAAAAAATATATCATTTTATCAGCACATTGACTTATGCTTTTACCCCAATTCTGAGACTGTTAAGTTTTTCCCTTTTTCTTTCTTTTTTGTTGTGGTTTTTTTGCACTTGATCTAGGTGGGTCTTACATAAGATTTCTTCTGTAACATTTGTTGTATGCTAATTTAATTTTTTATTTTATCTCATCCTCGTATGCAATACACATCGTTAGCAAGCTTGAGTGCAATGTCAAGGGGTTTTGAACCTTAGGCAAAGGTATTGGAAAGTACATGAAATCAGAACCATTTGTAAAAGAAAAAAAATGAAACTTGGAATGACATTTATATGAAACTAAAGAGGACTTGGACCCCCTTTTTTCTTTCCTTTTTTATATGTTGGGTGTTGTCTTTTTTTGCATGAAAGATTTCTTTCAAAAGTTGTATGTTCATGCATATCAAAGCCTTCAAGCAAAACCACGATAATCATAAATGTATTGCTTTAGTATTTCCATTAAAAAAAAAATAAGTCTAATGAGATGAATTCACATGTAAATATCTTCCACATTCACTCATATTACATTTTTTTTAACTCTCTGACTTTTTAAAAAAATAGGGCCTTAGCAATCTAGAATTTGGCCAAAAATAATAATTAATTAAGTAAAGTTTCTTCAAGAATTGTTTTAATTAAAATTCAAAATCAATAGTATAAAAAATGAAGTCTTAGTTAACTTAATAATTAAATTTGCAAGAAGGTTGTTCATTTGTATTTGTACTTGCAATTATTCTTAGTTGGAGACAAGATGGAGTAGTTAGGTGTAACTTACCAATAATTGCATATTATTATTGACTTCCAACATATTTATCAAAACAATATAATGGTTTCATATAAAATAATCGGAATCTTTCCAAGGAAAAAAACAAAGAAATTTCAGTTTGCTACCCCAAAAATAACATTTATCTTTTGAAGATATAATAGTTGGAAGCTGTCAACAAAAATGAAATCTTAATATATTAATATTATTTATCAAAGGTATCACCTAACTTCTACTCAGTCAACACACCCATATTATATTTGTATTCTTTTCCAATTTCTTATGTTTTCTTTAATTCGCTGTTGAGTACTATTTCATTTTAGAAAATATTGTGTTCTTGTTTTATTATTTTTACCATCTCTCCTATTAAAGTTTCAAACAAAAAAACTATAAAAAAAAAAAATTAAACATTAACAAATACTTTTCAATAATAATAGTAATAACAACAACTTAAAAAGATGGTGATACCACGTTCTGTGTTGGACTTTCGTTAACAAATAAAAAAATAATATGAATTTGTGTTTTTAATTCACAAGATAGCATGCCAGCAGAGAGCCATTTACTAATTAATTTAATTTAATTTAATCTTAAATTAAAATTAATACAGCTCATATAAGTGAAGTCTAATCCAATCTCGTTCACGTTACATTGTTTTCCACCCACCTCTGTCTTTTTCTTTTCCTTTTATTTTTGTTATAAAATTCAAATTAACTTATCAGAATCAACATTTGATTCATAATAGTAACTTTAATCCTAATATCTTGTTTGTCAAGAAAGTCAAAAACATAGTATAATATTCCTTTATTTGCACATCATTTATTGAAACTATAGTCTTAATTATCAAAAATATATTTGACTATTGAAATTTCAATGGGGAAAGGAGGTGGTTGCATACCAAGCAAGAAAAAATCACCAATTACCGATCAAGAAGAGAATGAACAACAACAACAACAACCTCTTAGTGTTGAAATTGAAACACAAATTCCAAAAAAAGATGATACAACAACAACAAGTAGAAGCATAGATGTAGTAGTAGTACCAACATCAACATCAGAAGCAGTAAAAAAACTGAAACTTTACATTGTTTTCTACTCAATGTATGGCCATGTTGAATCATTAGCAAGATCATTGAAGAAAGGTGTTGATTCTGTTGATGGTGTTGAAGGTGTTTTGTACCGTGTTTTAGAGACACTTCCTAAGGAAGTGTTGGAACTGATGAAGGCACCTGAAAAGGGTGATGATGATGAGGTTCCAATTATATCTGCTGAGAATTTGGTTGAGGCTGATGGTTTGTTGTTCGGGTTTCCGACGAGGTATGGTAGCATGGCGGCGCAGATGAAGGCGTTTTTCGATTCGACAGGTCAATTGTGGAGGGAGCAGAAGCTTGCTGGTGTTCCTGCTGGTTTTTTTGTTAGTACTGGAACTCAGGGTGGTGGCCAAGAAACCACAGCGTAAGAGGGCTTTTTATTTTGGTTATTATTTTGTTTTATGCAAATTCAAAAGTTTATCTATGATTATAATTTTATTGATTCTTTACAACATGATTGAAAAAGGACTCTAAAGTCTAAAGTTGCTTTTGAATAATGTATTATATTGAGACAAAAGTTGAGATTATGTTTTTTATAGACAACTGTTATGTTAGAATTAGAATTTTGCATCTCAGCTTGTGTTATTAGCCAATGGTTGTGGCTCAATGGACAACATAGTTTCAGTTTGTAGGTGAGAGGACCAAAATTTGATCCCTTTCAAAACACCCTCTTCAGAGAGGCTGAAAATTTGGTGATTAAACCTTCAGTCGAAGATTAGCCCTATAATCAACCTGAAGAGTTAAAGTTGAGGGATCCAATGATAAGCCAAAGTGGTGATTTATTGAAAAAAGTATGAAATTGGTTAAAACTTGTTGCAAAATGCTCTTATTTAATTAGAAACAATATTAGTTGATCAAAATTAGAAGAGTAAGTTTCATACAATACCACATGTGGTTTAGGTTTGAATCAATTTAGGAGTGGGGTATGATTGAAGGACTTTTTTGGATTATAGAGGATCTTAAATGTGATAAAAAAATCTCCACAAACTAATAAACTAATGTGTGGTGGGAGTAAATAGATAAATTTTTTTACAATATATATTATTGTGTTGATTGCAATGTATTTATTGTGATAGTTAGTATCATCATCATGAGTGGGACACAAACCTTAGACCAATAATAGTAACATGCTTTATGTGACTACTATATTGTAGTTGGACAGCAATAACACAATTAGTCCACCATGGAATGCTCTATGTTCCTATTGGTTACACTTTTGGTGCTGGAATGTTTGAAATGGATTCAATTAGAGGTGGATCTCCATATGGTGCTGGAACCTTTGCTGGAGATGGATCAAGACAACCAAGTGAACCTGAGCTTGCACTGGCAGAGTATCAAGGTAGATACATGGCTTCAATTGTCAAGAAGTTAGGCCAGAAAAGCTAATTTCTCTCTCAAAGACCTTAAGAATTTTATTCAATACTATGGTGATACTCAAATTCAAATGTTGTGTTTGTTGTTGGTATAAGATTGGCAGGAACATGATGAACCTTGTAACAAATGTACACATTGTAAACCTCATATTTTTGTGATTCTGTTCTCTTCATAATAAATTTATTACTAAGGTATATTTTATAGAGATTCACAAATTCACAAATTTTAATACTATCTTCAATCTTATATGTAAGAAAAAGTTGAATTAATAAAATATTAAATTTAAATTATATTCATTTAAAAAAACATACAATTATAAATATTATTTGATCTCGATCATTGATTTGAGATTGATTGGTTCACATTACCGAATTATTTTTAAATCATATTTATTGCTGATTTGAGATCAAACAAAAAGATCCATAAATATGTCACACATTTACTCCATGAATTCCATGTTCAAGGTGAAATGAATGTTGAGGCAAAAATACATATAAATTGGTCTTTTCAAAATTATACTGCCCTAGAATAAAATATAAGAAAAAGTAATATTTAAAAATTGATGTATTTGATTAAAAATAATTAACATCAAATATATCAATTTTTAATATACAATTTTTTTTTGCATATATTTCATTTCAAATGAAATACTTCACAATGATAATTGTATTCAAAACATCTAGGCTTTTAAAGGATTATGTTGTAATTGTATTTGTGATGTACTATAAATCAAATATACCATAGAAAATATCATTTTTACAATATCAATAATCATAATGTACCATAAATTTGTAACTTCAATATAAAGACTATATCTTCTCACAAAACAAAGTCAACATGACATTTTCTGAAAAATCAAATACTGTTGAATCAAATATTAGAACAATGTAAGGAAATTGATAGCAAGACTAAGTGTGTATATTGCAGTTCCTTAATCTTTAGCCCTCTTAAAAATCAAATTTAGGAAAAACAGTTTGAAGTTACATAGGTTCACATTCTATTACACAATATCAAAGGTGCATGGTATAAGTTTATAATTTTTTTTTGAAACCAAGTGCGTTATTTTGTACAAATTCGATACTTCTTTTATTGACAGTGTAAATTCGGTATTTTTTTTAATTAACGAGAGTAATGAGTAAAAGAAATATGGAGAACGCATTAAATAACACAACCACACTCTAAACATTGACACATGATCTTATTATTTGTTAATGTCATTGTGTCATTTCAATCCTAAGAATATATGAGACCATAATTTCCATCAATGCAATCCCTGCCAATTTATGCAGGAAGATCGCATCAAACACAAAACCCACAAGCCTAATCCAATCCAAACCAAAAATAGATCATTTCTTAAATATAAAAATATAAGTATTTTGAAAGACAATATACATTTAAAAAAGAGAACATAGAAGATGCATTATAAAAGTAGAATAATTCTACACTAGCATTCAATGAGTATTCCGTCAGATCACAAAAATACACGTTAAATTCTAATAAAAAATACTATACATTTTGAAAACAAACTTTAAATTAGAGGGTTTGTATGAGAAAAGAGGGGTGCAAATAGCAACCCTATATTCAAAACAACATAATGGACAAAATTGGGCTACAGAGTAAGTCGAGCCTAAGTCCAATAACAAACTGGGGAAAAAATGAAAATGATCATAAACAAAGGGTACAAACCCCAATTAAAGAAAATATCATGGAACAAAGACGAAGACTTAATAATAGACTCTGAAACAGAGTCGCATCAGAGAGAGAGAGAAGAACTGTGTTGTAAACTCTCAAAAATGGCGAAGCTCATCTTTGTTGTATTACTCACTCTCATTCCAATTCTATGCACTTCCTTCTCCCCAGAAAAACCCTCAGATCGACGCATCCTCGTCTTACTTGACGACTTCGCCGTCAAATCTTCCCACTCTCTCTTCTTCAAATCTCTCCAATCTCGCGGATTCGATCTCGAGTTCAAACTCGCCGATGACCCCAAAATCGCTCTCCAGAGATACGGACAGTATCTCTACGATGCCTTAGTTTTGTTTTGCCCCACAATTGAACGTGAGTTTTTCACTTTTCACACCACCCGCTCATTTTCATTTCTTTATTAGATCTTCATTTTTTTTGCTGTTTTTGAATTGGGTCGCGAGGAAGTGGTGGTTTTATCTTATGTATGTTTTCAATTTTCGATTTTTAAGTTTGGTAATGTAAATGGGGGTTTATGGATGTTGTTTGTGATGTGTTGTAGGTTTTGGAGGATCAATTGATGCTGCTGCTGTTTTGGATTTTGTTGATTCTGGTCATGATTTGATAGTTGGTGCTGATAGTAATGCATCTGATTTAATCAGGGAAATTGCTACTGAGTGTGGAGTGGATTTTGACGAGGTGCTTATACTTTAATTTTTGTACATCGATGTTTCTCTGTTATGTGCTTATGTTTTCGTGGTGTATGTGCTTGGCTGATATATTTTGTATGTTATTTTGGGAATGTATTTTGTATATAATGAAGTCAATCTTTTTACTTTTGTATTTTTGTTTATTTTTATTTTTATTTTTCGTAGGATTCTACTGCTATGGTTGTAGATCATTCTGGATATGCAATCTCCTCAACAGAAGGAGATCATACCTTGATTGCTAGCGATGATTTTATCAAGTCTGATGTGATCTTGGGAAGCAAAAAAATTGAGGCAAGTGCATTGTTAATTTACTAGTAAACTACATTGTGCTCAAAATATAGGTTATGGCATTAACATTACTTTTTGTTTCCAGCATTGTCTCTACTGTTTGAGTCAATGAAGTTTTTTTGCTCATTTCCTTTTCCATTTTTTGTCCTTTGTTTTAAAGGGTTGTGAAGTGGGTTGTATGTCACTGGTGAAAGCTTCTTATATTTTTTATGATTTTCTCATTACATGCAACAGGCTCCAGTACTTTTCCAGGGAATTGGACATTCATTGAATCCTTCTAATAGCCTGGTAATGATATTTCTTAATCTTAGTTCACATGTCATCATAAGCCTTATTGCTTTGAAATGTTCATTAGTTTGGTTACACTTGTTGTTATATGTATTTCAATTCAGGTGTTGAAAGTTCTATCAGCATCTCCTACAGCTTTTTCTGCCAACCCAAAATCTAAGTTGACAAGTCCTCCATCACTCATTGGATCTTCAATCTCATTAGTTTCAGTTATCCAGGTCTGCCAATATCTCATCCTCCTATTGTGTATATGTGTCAGTGTATTGCTTGATATCCTCTTTTGTACTTTTTTTACTTTGCTTTTGGAATATGCATGAAAGGTTTGATTCTTAATATCACTCGTGCAAAAATATATTTGTTTGAGTATTTGGTGTTAAGTATGTATTGTTAGGATAAATAGTTTAATTAATAGCTTATCATATAAAAAAGATATAAGCTGTTATTATAAGCTTTTCCAAACAGTCTCAAGTTCTTATGCCGGTAGATAAACTCAAATAAGCGATAGAAACTGATATTTATGAGTAAATTGATAAAAAAAATTCTGAGTTATATAGATACATATAGATAAGTATTAATTCTTCAATAGGGTATGATTACACAATCGTCACACTTACACAATACTATAATATAGGAATAACAACCAGACTCATACACCCTACCCCAAGATTTCAAGAGCTTGGTCTCTCCCTCCCAAATTACCACCTAATTTTCAGAATAATCCACAGCAGCCTGCAGTTTCCCTTTTTATTCACGCACAATACATAACTAACTTAATAACTACTTGTTACATAATAACTGTCACAAACTGCCCATGAATTCTGCTGTCACAAACTGCCTAACAATAAGTCAATCCAAATAAGCCCTAGAATATTTTCACCTTTATCTTTTTGTTGGTTCCAGGACACACATTGTACTGTTCATTGCATGCGGTTTTGATTTTTTAAGAGATTGATTCTGAAACTAAGTTGTGATTCCTCATTTATTATTTCCGTTTTGATTGTTAGGCAAGAAATAATGCTCGGATATTGATCTCTGGCTCATTGAGCATGTTCAGCAACCGGTATGAAAGGCTCGCTCGACCTTTTTAGCCTGGTTTTGATTATTCTAATTGTGTAAGCTCTGAAGCTCATAAACTTGGATTTTTTTTTGCAGATTTTTCAGGTCAGATGTACAGAAGGCAGGCAGTCCAACCAAGTGCGTAAAGTTTTAACCTTTTTCATTTTCCTGATTTCTGTCAAAAATTTGTTCACTGCTGGACTAGTAAGCTTTTCTCTTGGCCCTGGTATAATATAGTTTTCATAGTTATTATTAGATATGATATATGACAGAACATCATGACATTGTTTGATTTGATCCATATAGCTGACCCTACTTAGTAGGATAATGCTCAGTTGTTGTTGTTGTTGGGTAATGGCTAATGCTTTCACTAAATCCAACTTAGACGGGCCAATAGAATATGATCTTTAGGGAAACATGCTGTTTGTGATATAAGTTAAGTAATCTGTATTTTTTTGGAATAACAGACACGATAAATCTGGTAATGAGCAGTTCTTTACTGAACTTAGCAAATGGGTTTTGCATGAAAGAGGTCACCTCAAGGTAAGATAAAAATACTTCAGTCAATTTTATTCTCGTTGTTCATTTATTTGATATTTGATATCATCTTTCAGCATCGTTACTGTTAAATAATATATGTTATTGCTTCATATTTTGACATTAAGGCGGTCAATGTGCAACACCACAAAGTTGGAGAAACTACCGAACCATCCATCTATAGGATCAACGATGATTTGGTAATTTGAATATTATTTCATTGCTGGTGTATGCATGTTTTCTTTGATTGAAAATTTACTTTGGCTGATGCTAGCTTCTCAATTTTTTTTAAAGGAATACTCTGTTGAAATTTACGAGTGGTCTGGGACAACATGGGAACCTTATGTAGCTGATGATGTTCAAATTCAATTTTACATGATGAGCCCCTATGTCTTGAAGACTTTATCAAATGACAGCAAGGTTCTTTTGATTTTTTTCTCTTGAACACTCTTAATTTTTCTCTGATAAACTCTGGATTGAAATTTGTCGTTTGCATGTTCTGTGCTCTTTCAGGGTCGTTATTTCACATCATTTAAGGTTCCAGATGTCTATGGGGTTTTCCAGTTCAAAGTTGAGTATGAAAGACTTGGATATACAAGCTTATCTTTATCAAAGCAGGTAATTGCTGATCTTCTAATATTTCAATATTTTTACGAGTCATTCTACCCAAATCACTGTTTTTCCTTACAAAAGGTCAACACTTTTTTCTGCTCAATTAGATTTTCTCACAAAAAAAAAATTCTCTGCATGTTTCTATATATAACATAACAGCTTTACACAAGCCACACCTTATGGGTTTACAATTTCCCCTTTCCAATGACTTACCTTTTTAGATGTTGACCTTTATAGTGTGCATAGCTGTGCATTATTATTAGCTTTGCTGATGCATTTAGTTAAACTAGTTTTTTTTTTTTTAATTCAATGTTAATTGTTGGATAATATTGTAAGAGTTTGTTACAAGATCACACTAAATTTCAATATTTGGCAACCTGTACTTCGAAACTTTTTACTTTTAATGGTATTATAGATTATTTAATAATAATAAGAAAAATTCTGTAAGCACAAGTCACGAGTGTTGTTTAATTTTCCTTGTAGATTCCTGTCCGACCATTCAGACACAACGAATATGAGAGATTTATCCCAGCCGCTTATCCCTATTATGGAGCAGCATTTTCAATGGTAAGAATATCTCTCTCTCTCTCAATGGGAAGGGATAATCAATAAAATGAAATAGTATCTTGAATTTCATCTTGGATACTCTTGATTAACTTGTTTGTACTTCCCAAAAGGTAATACGACCAATCACCATGTGTGTTGTTGTTGTTTGTGTGCAAACTTGGAGATATTTTACTGCCGAAATCCACCTAATGAATTTCTGACTAATCTTTGCTTTAAATTCCCTGATCCTAATGCCTTTAGAGTGTGTTTGGATGGGATAATTGAAAATTCTAAGGAAATTAGAATTCTAGGCAATTCAAATATTTCAATTGAATTCCTTTCATTTCTAAATTTTGTTGTTTGGATAAAGGAATTGTTCTTTTAACATTGGGATATTTTTATAAATTTCAAAAGTCTGAGGGCAAAAATGAAAACTAAATTTGGGCCAAAATTGAAATTTTAGAAAAATTGAGGAGCCATTGTTAAATTTGTAGGGACCAATGTGCAAAATTTGAACATTTTAAGGGATCAAATTGCAAAAAAAATAAAAATATAGGGACTAATATACAAAATTATAGGGACCATTTTATGATTCATAATTTATAGAGTAAAAAAGGAATTTAAAATTCTTAAGTTTTAGGTGGTATTTGAAATTATCCAAATTTATCTTTTAAAAAATATCTCATGAAATCTCTTCATTTTAAAAATTCTCCAAATTAATCATCCAAACAAGGTAATTTGTGTTGAATGATTTGAATTCCCTTAAAAAAATTACATTCCTTCAAAAAATTCACTCATCCAAACACACTCTTAGTGTTACTGAAAACCCTTGCCCCCATCTTCTCTCATTCCTCGTTGTGCAATTCAGTTAAAGCTTGTCCAAAGATTCATTTGTTTCTTTCTTAAAGCTTCTCAAGATCCGACTCATTGTATATATTTTACCTAAATTCCCCCCTTAAAGTCGTATAATTTTTCAGCTACCACCAGGGTCTAGTGCATAGTGTGTGTAACTGTTGTAAATTCGGAGTACAGTACACCGAGCTCAATTACTTATAAAAAACATATAATTTTTCAGCTTGGAAAATGTAATTAGATTAGATTATGCATGTTATGTTCTGTAGCTGAATCTTTAGAATTCTCCATGGCTTTTATGTAATATAACCTTTTGATTGTGATGCAGATGGCAGGTTTCTATGTGTTCAGTGCTGTTCATCTTTACAACAAGTAGATGTAAACCATTGCATGAAGTTAATGTAGTCTGTAACATTGAAGTTGGACTTATTTTGAGATTGAAAATTTTGATTAGGCAATCATGATTGATAAATGCCGTAAAACAGGTGTTTCTAACTTAATATAGATGCGTTACACTTTTTTTGTTGGCTAGAACAAAATCATTGCATTTCGATTGGAATAACATCACCAATACAAGTAGATATTAACTAAAAGACGTCACCATAAGTCCAATATACAGCAAGATTGTGGACTACTAACTGTATTTTATACTGTCGATTAATCACAACCATTGATCACATGAAATGATTGATTTTTATTTTAATCACTTCTAAAGTCACAAATATGATTAGTTGAAATAGACTGACAATGTATGATGATTTTACATTGAAAGTATATAAAAATTAAACTCATAAATGTTACCTTAAATTTTATCACAAAAGATAAGATGTACCAGAATTGATTCACTATTCATTCTGGTAGTTTTTAAATTGAGTCATTATAGGAAAGGAATAGCAGACTGTGGTAAGCAAGCTACTCTCTCTAAACTAAATGGAAAAATAGGGCTATCTTAGAGAAGTTTTCTTTGGGATTAACCAGTAGGTAGGATAGAGGTGAACCAGCTTTCTTTCTTGAAGAGATCATTTTTCTTGATTTTTATTGAGGCTTCCTTTGCACAACCAACACAGGATATTCATAGTTGTTGGCTACATGAGCTCCTACTATCCCTAGAAGGTGATGTTGGTTGTTGGCTAGGCTGATTTTGAAACACCAAGCTTACTTATTTTTAGATAATGCCTTTGTAATTTTTGGGATTTAATCTTTCCATTTCTATGCGACTTCTGAAATGGACCTTTTTCCTCTCCAATTAGACTAAAATAAAGGAGAGTCGATTGGATCTGTGATCATAGTTCGATAGCTAGACTTGCCCCAACTTAACCAATGAGGTCCGATAAGGGGTAAGAATGAACAGAAGGCCGCTGCCAATCTCTCTTTGAAACTAGATGCTCGGAGATATTTCACTCGTAGAGTTAGGAGATCGATGAAGAGAACTGGACAATCAAGCTAAAAGTTATTCATTTACGACTACTCTAAAATTTTACACCACCACCTTTACTCCAAAATTTAGGAGAGGAAAGATGTTATCCCTAATGTCTTGCCCCTCTCCCTCCTATCAAGAGCTAGATCCAAGGAAAGGATTTTATTTTGCTAGATTTACAATTTGAATATCTCTAATTTTTCAACGCTCATTCAAAACTTTACTTATTTCTATCTCTCTTTCTATCACATAGCCAACATATTACATTAGATTTTTTTGCCCTGAGAGGTGTATATAGTGTTGATTTGTTCTTGAGTATAGAAGATATATTATTTAATTAAGTAATTTGGCCAAGTGATTAATGAACTTCAATAAAAAAAATGAATTGCTCAAGAGAATCTGAATTTGAATTTGATGACTTTTTCCACCCCATGTTTTGTCAAAAGCCTCTAAATTTTGTTTGGATTGATCAATTCATAGATGTATTTTACGCGTCTCAATAGATCATTTTAGACGTGTATTTAAAAACATATTGAAGCAAGGGCAGAAACTACATTTAAATTTAGAGTAAAATAATTTTTAACCAAAATTGATTTATCTTCTAACTGAAATTCAAATTAACAAGATTCATTTTTGTTGAGAATCCGAAGGTTGAGGATATATATATATAACAAAAAATTTGAACCAATTAGATTCAAAATCTTTCCTTTGTTTGTTTGATGTGGACACGAGACCTCATAGTTTTTCTAACATAACCTTTAGATGCCTACAATTTTTTATTATAAAGAAAATGAACTAATTAAATCTTATCTACTTCTATCGCTAATCATTTTATGACTAATTTATGTACAAGTTGTGTAACTTATTCACTTATCTTACTAGAGAGTTTTAAAGTGTACATGACAAAGATAATTGTCTAGTCTATCTACTTGTATTGATTAACATAATGAAGTTAGCCCCACAGGAATCCAACGAAGTTGATGCACATAATTAGAGAGCATAGACTTAACTTTACTACTAAACAGAATTCCTTGAAAGTACCAAATGCTTACCCGTGATAGGATAGCCCATAGTATTGCCAATTGGCCAGCGCACTATGGTCACGGGAACACTACGTACAATATAATACTATATTATATCTTGTAAATTGCAACAATGTTCAATTTCTATATATAGTTCTTATTCTCATTAATTAATGACAGTGTGTGTAGTGTGGAAATTAATTAATTTAGATGGAGGCATACAGGAAGGTTATGATTGTGGGGATAATGTTGTTGGCCATTGCCAATGCAATGTTGTTGGTTAATGGTCAGTCGTATTGTCACATGACAAAATCAGGGCTTAATTCATGCAAACCTTATGTTAGTGGTGACAATTCTGTTGATGATGAAATTCCATCCAATGCTTGTTGCTCTGCTATTTCCAAAGCTGATCTTCAATGTTTGTGTCGTTACATGGATTCAGGGTTGCTTTCTTTCTATGGTATTGATCCAAAACAAGCCATGGAACTACCTGTTAAGTGTAAGCTTATGGACTCGTTCCATTGCTAAGACTATATTCATCTACAATGACTATGCAAAAGGTCTAGCTAGCTACTAGATTAATAATGTAATGGATTCTTTTGCACTTGTTTTTCCCCTGTTTATGTTTTTCATTTTTAGTAAGTAAATGTTAGTCGTTAGTATGTTATGTTGAGTTCAACCACTTGAACTATGTTTAGGAAAACATGTTTATGTTTTCTTATTTTAATTTCATTGTGTTTGTTGCTATGGTTCAAAATTCTTGGCATGTTTGTTTGTCGATTAGTATTGTTTATTTTGCTTGCTTTTAATTTAATTTGTTTTATCCTCCTCCATCAAATCATTACGTGATATATGTCCCTCTTATAAGATCATTCCTTGTTGTAGTATAAAATATTTTTCATTTTGAAAAATATTTGGGGTAACATTTTTTATTGAATGGAAGAATATATATTAAAAAAATGCTAATGACTCGTAGTATATATTGATCCATCCGATAAAGAATATTTATGTCATTAGTATGAAAATGGTGAAACGGTCTTTGTCCTTCGACATGATTTATTTCGTTAAGCTTTATCCTTTAACATGTAAGTATGTAATGTAATCATAAAATTTTAAATTATTGTTGTGCATGTGATGGCACGAGCAATAAATCACGTGGGAGAAGAGGTGGTTGACGTAGCGTGGAATCTAACTTTTGATTTTCAACTCTCGTATCATGGCTTGGTGGCAACCACTAAGTTGCCAACACGTGTCATTTAGGTTTACGTGGCAACATCATGAGGCAGCACGTGGCGGATTTGAATAAAACTCATTATCTTATTACACTTTCACAAGCAGCCTGCAACCATATATAATTAATTACATAGGACATTAATCTCTTATATGTTTCCACAATTTACATGATTGCCATTTCTTTTTTACTTCACTATTTGCCAAATTATTCTATTCAAAATCTAAAAATCAAGTGATTGGTCCGCTTTTGACATTTTTCTATGTGTTACAATCAATTTTGAATGAATTGGTTTTATAAATTGATTTTATAGGTAAAATTTAATTAATTAATTTTATAAAATTGATTTTATAGATAAAAAAAAAATTGAATGTAATTAAAGAGTCATTTTCATAAGTTATATTAGAGATTTTAGAGAAATTAGTAATATTTAGATTAAGTTATATTCATAAATCATTTTTATTAATTTTTTAAATAATTTTAGTAATATTTATTTTGGTAGATAAATTAATTTAAATAAATCAATTCGAACAAATCCATAGTTATGTATAAAAAGAAGTTAAACAATAAACTTTAGATTAAAAATGAATTGTAAAGATAAAAACTATAGCAATGTATCTATTTAACCCATATCCTAATTGTCAGGAATTTTAATATAGGAGAGAGACAAAATGAATATCAATATACAACATATATATTATAATGTTAAATGATGATAAAGAATGGGTACCTATCATGTTGCATTCCGTTGATTTTGAGAAGAACAATGTTTTCAGAAAAATAATATGACTAGATCAAAATTTATATTCACCAGATGAAAATAAAGACCTCTCAATAATCTATCAATAAAAATAATTCAACCCTTCGCAGGCCATCAACATGCTAATATTAGTATTCTTACTCATTTTGTTTTGGATGATTTATCATAAGATATTATTTTATGATAAAAATATATTTAATGTTTTTTTATAAATATTAATAATATTAAGCTTTTTATAAATAGAAAAACATTTTGCATAAATGTAAATCGATTGGATTTTTTTTATCATTTATTTTTATATAAAGAAAACTTAAAATATGGAATTTGAATTTTTAGCACAAATCCATATATTCAGAATAGTCTAAAATGAAAAACATGTATATAAGGATTAGTCATTTCAAAGTGAACTCTCTCTAAATACATAATGCACATTTTATGATTTATTTATTTAACAGTTGAATCAATTAATTAAATTTAAAAATAACATAATATATTTTTCTAAAATACCCATAAATATCTGATTTATGGTTTATACTTTAATGATGTATATGGTAAATTTGTTATTTATGATGAATATTTAAAAATTATTTATCATAAATTACAAATTTAATGTGTATCGTAAATTACATTTGAGTTATACTCTATACTTACAAAATTTATATATTAAAATGAGGAGTTATAATATTAATTTTTTTTTTAAATGTGCATTGCTTTTTCGTAATTACTCTTATAATTATTAATATTGTTAGAAAGAAAATATAATTTACTGTCATAATAATACTAAATTCAATAGAGATATTTTTGGAAAAATCATTTATGTAACATTTTGAAAAGAGCCTATATTAACGAAAGCATCCCAAAAGAAGGTATTTTATATTTATGTGTGTATGTACGTACATGTGCGAAGGTATTTGTGAAAATATTGGGTATGGTTTTTCTGAATAAAAATATAAGAGACGGTTAAAAAATACATATTATTTGGAAGAGTATTGTTGGGTTACTAAGAAAACAAATTAAAATAGAGAATTTTATAGAACGTGAATTAATTCAATATATACCGGTATATTTAATCTTTAAATGAAAAGTTAAAAGAGTTTTTTTTAATTATTTTTTATTATTTATATAATTTTGATAATTAAATATTATTTATTAAAAGTCTTAGTGAAATAATAATTTTTTAATTTTTATTATTTATAATAATGAATATTAAATATTTTTATGATAATATGTAAAATTAGTATAGTCTCAATAAACAACAAAATGATGTTTTTTCTTATGAAATGATTTTTTTTAAAATACAAAAAACATTAAATAGTTTTTTTATTCATAAAAATGATCGTTAATTTATTAATTTATAAAATAAATATATTAAAATACTTTAATTTGTAATTGTATCGTTTAAATTTCCTTAAAATGGTTGTTTTAGAATTTTTACTTTAGATTGAATCAAACGTTTATAAATAATCAGTTATTTTCTATTTTGTCTTATAACATAAATATGATGTGAGGATTTGGTTAATAAATCAATTTAAATTATCTCCGCTTACATTTTTTGAACTTTGAGACTTTTTTAGCGATCTCATGATACTCAAGTTACTTAAATTTTAATTAATAAAAAAATTCTTCTTTAGATAATTTTTTAAAATTTTAAGTTTTTTTTGAGAATTTCGTAATAATCAAGTCACCTAAAATTTAATTATTAAAGAAAATTAATATATAGAAAGAAGCATCTCTATATATATTCTTTGAACTTTGATTTTTTTCGAAATCTCAGTGATACACAAGTCATTTAAAATTTAATTATTAAAAAATAATAATAATATTTATCCAAAAAAATAAAATTTACTTTGGGTAGTTTAGGCATACAGCTGTGTGAAAAGAAGAGCGTGTTATGTAATGGTGAATTCACTCATTCATTCCCTTTTGGAAACTTGTTGTACAAGTAATAGTATATGTGTCTTATGTAGTGTTGTTATTATAATGTATTATATATATAAGCCGAAGCTTGTGCTTCTTGTATTGCTTAACTCATTTCTTGGCTAGTACTTGTTGCTTTCCGCGTTTAAATTTCAATCTAAAGTGTAAACATAGATGAGATTTTAAGAGACAAAAACAAATGTGATAAGCCTCATTGCTTCCTATGTTCATTTTCCATCTTCAATTAATACCCTCTCATTTTATTTTTCTTCATGCGTGCAAGCCATTCTCAAAAACCACATTTCTTTCTTCTTAACACCTTTATTATCTCTCTTTAAGATTCTTCATTCATCTTCTACCTCAATTTCTTTCCACTTTCGTTCCCTCATCACCTTTTTACAATCCATCTATTTTTTCATCATTGTCGTTGTCTTCGATTCCTTATCTACTTCCATCTCTTTCAAAGGTTTGAACTTTTCTTAAATCTCTATCTTCGGTCTGTTTTTTGTTCTTTCCATTTTTTCATCTTTTCCTTTTTGTTGTTACTTCAATCATGATAATGATGATGATGTTTCTTATGTATATATGCAATTCTTTGAGATAATATAATATATAAATGATGTTACTTAGTTTTCGTATTGAGATTATATTATTATTATTATTATTATTTTTCTTATTGAGATTGTATCAAAACTCATAAATTGATTTATCATTGATACACTTCAAAGAGCTTATTATGGTTCTGAACTTAAATTTATTCTATATTACTTTGTTTTGTTAGAAAGTTTCAATTGAAGAAAATTAATGGGGAGTCATATGAGCAAGAAGATTCCTGAATCTTCTTCTTCAGCTGTTAACTTACCAACAACAACTGAATTGCACTACAAAACAGAACTCAGTTCCTATGAAGCAGCCTGCAAGCAAGACACAGATTTGCAAACTTTTGATTCCACACTTCAAGCCAGAACAAACCAAGTCATCAATACACTCGTCGAAGGTGTCGAAGTTCGAGCCCTTTCGTTCGATTCGCTAAAACAAGTCACAGGATGTCTCCTTGAGATGAATCAGGAAGTTGTCAGAGTTATCTTGGAGTGCAAGAAAGACATATGGAAAAGCCAAGAACTGTTTGAGCTGGTTGAGGAGTATTTTGAGAACAGTTTGAAAACATTGGATTTCTGCACTGCATTGGAGAAGTGTTTGAAGAGAGCTAGGGACACTCAATTGCTTATCCTCGTAGCGATTCAACAGTTCGAAGAGGAATCTGAATCGGGCGATAACCGGTACTCAAAGACATTGCAAGAGTTGAAGAATTTTAAAGAAGCTGGTGACCCTTTCACAGAAGAATTCTTCCAAATATTTCAATCTGTTTATAAACAACAGATACTAATGCTTGAGAAACTTCAAGTTAGAAAGAACAAACTTGATAAGAAGCTGAAGTACATTAAATCTTGGAGGAAAGTTTCAAGTATGATATTTGTTGCTACTTTTGCTGCTGTTTTGATATGTTCTGTTGTGGCAGCAGCTATTGCAGCTCCACCTGTTGCTGCAGCAATAGCAGCAGCTACTTCAATTCCAATTGGTTCAATGGGAAAATGGATTGATTCACTTTGGAAAAACTATGAAATTGCATTGAAAGGACAGAAAGAAGTTATTGCTTCAATGCAGGCTGGTACTTATGTTGCTATAAAGGATTTGGACAACATTCGTGTGCTAGTCGATAGGCTCCAAATTGAGATTGAATCTTTGTTTCATACTGTGGATTTTGCTGTTGAAGAAGATCAAGCTGTGAAGATTGCAATAGAGGAGATTAAGAAGAAGCTTGAAGTGTTTATGAAGAATGTTGAAGATTTAGGAGTTCAAGCTGATGTTTGTAGCCGTGACATTAGAAGGGCTAGGACTGTGGTTCTGCAGAGAATCATAAAGCATCCTAACTTTTGAACAAGAGTTTAGGACTGTTGTACTGACAGCATACACGAGCCGTTGATTCTATTGATATTTTATTACGACGGTGACAATTGTGTGGTAAGATGACAAAATCTTTATTGACTGTCTGTGTAAAATTGGTTTACACCGATAGGGGACATTTCTTTTTCTCTTTGAAGAATTATGTTATATGTTGTTTGTTTGTTAACTTTGGACAACAGTTATTTTCCTCATATTTGTTCTGTTGTGAAATTTCTTTATTTATGGATGGATCCATGCATAAAATATGGGTTCGTGTTGAAGATAATAATAGGACATAATTGCTATGTCTAGACAGTTACAGCTATATTTATTATTTTGGAGCAATAGTATACTAATGCAATTTTATAAGATGAGAGTAATAATATTTATGCAAAGTTATGAGTATACATTTAAGGTATGTGAGTTATCCTTTATTTGTCAAATGTATATAAAGTTGGCAAGTCTTGAAAGTTTGATTGGGCAGTGTCTTGTAAGTTATGACTTCCTTCATTCGGGTGCGTAAAACATGGTAAGTTGGAAAAGAAAAGGACATAACACGGAATTTGTTGAGTGATAATGAAGGTCATAAAGCATAAGGATCATAAAATTGGATGCCAAATTAGGTGGATACGGTTAAAAGATAAATTCATAGATAGTTGGATATATATACTTCATCATCAAAGTTCATATCAATCTGAGAAGTCAGTAAAATCAATTATTATAATTATTTATTGATGATTCACATACATATAATATGACTATTAATTTATTTTGGTGAATATTACTTATTTTATTCTTAAAAATAATTTATTTATTTTAGATAAATTCTTTTTTTTACTTTAGAGAAATTTAAATTAAATAATTTTTCACATTTGTTCTTTTATATATTATAGTAGTAGTAATTTTTTTTCTTTAATTATTATTATAAGATTATTTTCACTATCACATTATTTTTACCTATCTATTTATAATATATTAAAATAAATTATAAACTTATACTTCACTTATATTCTTATGTGACACTTATCTCTACACATTTCTTTTCTCAGTTTAACTTTTGTATTTCACACAATCATATACATATATAAAAATGTTCATAGGTTCTTCAATAAAACAATTATAGCTATTTTTTCAACTAAGCATATATTTGAAACTAAGTTTCAACAATATGTTGTGGTGAATTTCAAAAGCTCCAAATTAAAAGTGTTACCAAAACAAGAGTCCTATAAGTGGATATTGGTTTTTCCAAGCATACTATAAATCAGTTTAAGAGCAACAATGGTGCAAACAAACCAAAATTTAAAATGTAAGCAAATAAATAAAACGAAAAGAAAATTATTCTCATTTTACGTGGACATATTTAAAATTTCAATATTCTCCTAAACCTCGAAATTGATGATTAATTATATTATTATCTATATTAAACTTTTATATTTTCATTTTATCTATTTTTATAGTGAAAATGGATTATATAATCATAATGCAAAATTTACATGAACAAAAATAAAAATATATCAACACTTCTGTGTTACCTGCAGAACATGTGGGTCATAATTTTGTTTTGATAGGTTGATGATTAATTATATTATTATCTATATTAAATTTTTATATTTTCATTTTATCTATTTTTATAGTGAAAATGGATTATATAATCATAATGCAAAATTTACATGAACAAAAATAAAAATATATCAACACTTCTGTGTTACCTGCAGAACATGTGGGTCATAATTTTGTTTTGATTAATTAGAGAATAGCAACACCTATAACTAAGAAAGTCGTTGAGAATAGAAAGAAAAAATCACTCCTAATCAATTTGATGAAATCAAGAACTCAAGTGTAGATCGTCTATAATCTGCAAATTATTTTCTCAAGCCTTTATAAAGAATAAAAAATCATAGCATTGTGAATAATTAAATTTTAAATCACATCTTTGATTAAATCTAATATAATGTATTTGATTAAATCCCTCTTATATAGTTCTTTTGAATTAGACAAAAAAAAAATTGCTAATTTCACTTGTATTAATTCAAGTGAAAAAATTTGAGTCTAATCACACACTAAAGTTTAATGGACAAGTAGTTTATACTTTAGAGGGTCTTATTGTACAATCTATATCACTTATGAATTATTTATTTTCTTAGTTGACTTAAACAGTCCATTGTTTAGTATTTGAGAAGCCAATAAACAATTCTCTAATTCATTTTAAGTTGAAGGTATGCTTCATTTATATTATTTATTTTATTTTTATTTTGTAATGAATTGTGATTAAGAAAAGAACATGATATTGAAGTAAAAAATATTCATTTACAAGAAAGGGAATTTGAATTGTAAATGCACATTTTAAAAATTTCTGTTAAACTTAACAAAATAACTCAAGATTGATCTTGGTTGTGAAAATAGAAAACGGAGAACGTTTTTGGTTAGTTAAAATCAGTAATTCAGTTTATGTAATTAACTTGATAATCAATCAAACTGAAAGTAAATGGATAAGGGAAGAGATACCACACAACGATATATCCTGGTTCACCCAACTCGGGTTACGTCCAGTCCTCACAACTGTGAGATTTTCCATTAAGTGTTTAAAACAAAGAACTTTCTTGGTTTTACAACACCTAGTTCAGATCAGCCTTGATATGTTTCAATCTCTATTACTTTCCACCCATACAGTAACAACAACACCTATCTAACTTTGATAGGATTCAATACAATCTAAACAAACTATAAAGAAACTCTTATAGTTTGAGTTTTTACAATAAGATTGTTTTTGACAGAATCTGAGATATCTCAACTCTTATTTGAGAATTGATTCTTTACAAAGAATTCAGTAATAATTAAGCAATCTGATATGAGAATTTAGAACCGCTTCTTCTTTGCGAAATTTCAGAACTTCAAGTATGTGTATGTGATTGATTTGTGGGATTTTACAGCACTTGAATTTCTTACTGGGATCCTTGATATTGGCCTTCTATTTATAGGCTTTAGAAGCATTTAATGAATGTCAAAAAGAGCTGTTGGTAGTGCTCTATATTTTTGACTGAAACCAATATTTCAGATTAAAAATAATCCAGCTTTGAAAAACTGCTTTTTGACTTTTCTAGTTTAGCATTAAATCAGATTTGTCTTCTAGTTAAAAAGCTTTTGAAGTTTCTCCCTTGATCTTAGATGGTGCAGTCTCGTTCTTGAGTCTTGAATGTAACCAGAGGAGTTTGGAGAAGAATTATAAGTCATTGCAGAAGAGAATACATTGCTGCTGGAATTATGCAGAAAATGGAGATTGATTATCAATTTGGATCTGTCAATTTGATCTTTTTGGAGATTTGATGATCAATCTAGAGTTCCTATTTCGATCATTCTGGATCTCTTTTACAATGTCTTATCATATATCAAGGTTGATCAAACTTTCTTGACAGTTTGACTTTTAGAGTTACAAATTGTCCTTATTTTTTACTGTCTTTGAGTCCTTTTATTTTAGTGATCATATAACCTTTTTGAGCTAGGATGAATCCTAATTGTTCCTTGCCATGTACTGATTCTATTTGAATAAATTTCTGAGGCAGAATCTTTGTTAAAGAGGTAGAAAAAAATTAATCAATATGTTGTGATGAACATTTTTGAAGCCAGAGATCTTTCTCTATTTTAATGTTCTTGTTGTTTTCTTTGCTTTGCTTGATTCTAATCTTAATTAAATTCACTCAAAAGCACAAGTTAAATTAACATAACATTTATAATCATAATTAACATTCTTAATTAACTTTTTGTTTATTTTCATCAAAACATTAAATTGAGATTTTGTTTCAACAGATATAATAATTGTATTATTTCTCAAACAAGGAGTGATAACACAAACATAGGGGGAATGAATGAATATGGTTAATTTATGATAGGACTACTTAACTACTAAATTTGATTGAATGTAGTTTATGGAATAAACTACAAGCTTTGAATAAGGCAATAGAAAGTGGAATATGATATGTGTAATAATTGACACTTTGTTAAGATTAAACAAAATTATAATCACACAAAGTCTATTTTATTAGATTTCGTTTTTTCATCATATTTCTTGTTTCAATTGAAGTGGAAAATTGAGGTATTCTAAATATGTAAATTCTCAAACATCTATATGATTCACGATGTTAATATATATCTTTACGAGACACTACCTACAAAATTATATCTATTTAAATAAAAAATTATTTCATTTGTAATTATACCTTATCATTTATTGCTAATTGCTTAAAATATTTGTTGAGTCACTTTACATATAAAAAATATTGCATTTCATATTTTTCTATTTCATATTTTTCTTTTACTACTAGTTAACTCATCATTATTTAAATGGTATAGTACAAACCTTGTTTAATCCATTATTTTAAATTAAGGTTTTGGATTTATCCATTGGAAAAAACGGAACGGTGGCGAGACAAATTGATTTCTCGGGTCAATTTATAAAATTTTCTTTCTTTTTTTAGTTAATTTTTTGTTCTTGCCTCAAAGTCCTCAACTATCTTTTATACAACTATCGCCTATTTTCTAGTCACAGTCTAATGAATTTAGAATTTTATTATTATTTGAAATTTAATCTACTAATTTTGAATTTTTTAATTTTGATTAATCAATTTATTTTTATTTGTTTTAAATTTTTTTATTATTGACGGATTCATCTAGAAATGAGAATAAATATCTATGAACACCAGTATAATTTTGTAGAAAGTGTTAAAAAAATAAAAAATGACAATCTCGACAATACAAAATATTTCTCTCATCTATGTGAATAAATAATCAAGTAAAGAATATAATTTTACATAACAATAATAATTAATAAAAAAATTAATATCTAACATAACACAAAAGAAAAACTTCTCTGAAAAAATTACAACTTAATTATAATTTAATATAATAATTAATGAGTATAACAAAATTTGTCTAATATTATTAGAGAATAACAATCAACATAATAACCATCACTCAAAAGTAGAAACTAAATTATAATTATAAAAATAAAAATTAACAAAAATGAATATTCTAAAATAACTATATAATACACTAAAGTTAAAGAAAACTGAGCAAGTTGTTACACATAAGATATCCACTGTAATGTAACCAAGTTTTTCTGTCTGCTCCATTTTTCTGTGGCACTGATTCATTCTCTCTTGCCTTTTCTTCCTAGCGGCTACTGTAGCCACTTTTTCTCTTTCTGTAATAGTGCTACCACAGTACAAAAGGGGTGACATCATTCTTTTTACACAAATAAATTGTTTGATTACTATTTTGAAAAATAGGCTTTTTTTTATTTTAAAAACTGTTATTATAATATTCTAAAATAGTTAACTCTTAAACTAATTTTATTTATTCTTATTTAAGACCTGAATTTATTTATAAAAAAATGCTTAGTGTAAGTGCTAAGTAATGACACCAGTATAGGAAAAGGGAAATAAATGCTTAGTTAGAAAAACAAGTGACTTAGGTGAGGTGAGTCAAGTTAATAAATGAATCCAAAAATGTTAGTTGCAACCGTTTGAGTCTATATGAAAAGTGGGCACATAAAGTAAGTATGAGATTTATTATTATATAAGAAAAGATAGACAAAGAAGTGGGGTATGAAAAAATCCATTGAATATTATCTTATATGAGGAACCATAATGAAGTAGGGTCTTCTTTGTTATTTATCTCTTTTTATCTAGTACTAAGGTCTTGTTGGTATTGTTTGTTTCATGGATAGTTTTGTTTCATGCTAAATACTAACATTTCTCATGCATGTATATAAGCTCCTGTTTATTGAAAAAAAAGTAAGCAAATACCCTGTCTAAAAATCACAATCTTTGATAGCGTTTGATAAAGACAAACATTAATCCAAACACACTCTTGAAGTGTATTTTTCAACCTAACTAAAAAACTAACTTTTATCACTTCTGCTCAAAATCAGATTTAGAAGATTAAAATAAAAGCACGGTTGAGAAGCTCAAGCACTCCTCTAAACTGATGCAAATACATTATAAAAATAAAATGAACTGGTTGTTCTTAATTTATTTTTCAGAGAATTGGCTTCTTTTTCACAACATTCAATGAAACATTCTACAACGTCAGCGTTGAGGAAACAATTTCCCATACTGACATTACAATGTTAATATTACAACTACAATCAGAGATGAATCTCACACCCGCAATAGATCATATCTTAAAAAGTCCAAGAATGGGTTGTGGCCGAATGTTGAAATACGTGGCTGGAACCAAATAAGCACAAACTACAAACACATAAAGTCTAAACCAGACAGAGGAAAAAATGCAGTACATGCATATACCTGTCAATATAATAACTGTCATACAATTCAAAATGCTCTTCACAGCAGGGAGGTCACTCTTTGTTGCTTGATCTGGAAACTGACCTTGATTTTGAAAATTGAAAAGTAATTGGTCCTTAAACCGGAATCTATCCAGCAACCACGTGCAAATTTCATCTTCAGATGTCGGGATAGAATCAATGGGAAAGTGGCAGATATGGATATGAACTTCGGAAGGATCCACTCCAAAGACGTTGTCCAAGAATGACGGGCAGCGGTATTTGTAGCCAATGGTAACATCATAAACTGACAATTTAAAGATAAAAAGCATCTTATTGATATGATAATATGAATTTGAGATTGCCAACTTTTTCAACCTTTGATCAATTTGATATCATTGCAATTAACAAACCATATAAGTTTGTTTCTCTACAATGAAAAATAAAAGTTCATGCAAGCCCCATCAGGTAGCCAGTTTATGAACTCAAATAGACAATATAAGTACTTTCCTTGAAACATCCGTAATTAAGCGCTTTCAGCATAAGTGTTTGTCATATAAGTACTTATGCATAAGCTATTTCTATAACATAAGATAAAATTAAATTAAATTTGTAATCATGTAAGTTATACGTTGTTTTCATAAGCTATTCAAGAGAGCTTATGAACATGTCATATTATGTTTCCATAAACTCTCCAAAAGTGCTTATGTCAGTAGGTTAGCTCAAATAAAATAAACAGGCCCTATATGATATTAGACAGATTACAGCAATGCAGACTTCCCCACCAATCATATCAAACGAAAAAGAGAATCTAGATGACGCATAATTCTTGGATGGGTATAAGGTGTAACAAGAAATAAAACTAATGTCACATACTTAACCAATAATTGCATAGCCATGGAAGACAAAGACGGAGAGATAACCTGCATTTAGAGAGCACCTCAACTCTTGCAAACAGGTACAAAAGCCTTTGGTTTTTGGAAGTAAAACATTTTTCAGAATCGGTAACCCATGTTCAGCAGCATATTTTTGACTTCGAAGGCACTTTTGCTCGCTACAAGAAGAAAAAGATAGATGGAAAGAAATCATAAAAAGAATACACAAAAACAGACAAAGATGCATACGCTACATCAACTCAAATTGAGGATTATGAAAATTGTGCTACAAAGTCAGGCAATACTATGTTCTCTCACATCATATTAACATTTCCAAACAAAATCATATGATTCTCAAATACAAGAAACCTGATTATTTTTCCAGCATCATGATGATCATAAGCAGAGATAATAACATATCGAAGTTTTAACTCATTACAGCATAAAATGAAATGTAAAATGAGAATCCATTTACAAGCAGCTTACGTAAAATCGGTGCCTTCGGGGAAAATAGCAAGCCAGAGAGGATCTTGAGGATCCTTGAATGTAGAAAGCATTTGACGCATATTTGACTCATCAGCTTCCCACTTCCTTTCCACAGGGATGAACTCCATTATGTGAAATGCCCAACCAAAAATTGGAAGTCTCATCAAACTACTCTTAAGTATATATTTAATGTATCCAAGGCATCCCTTCCGCAATGCAAGGTTCCATAAATACATCCAGTCGACTTCAGTTCGGTGATTTGCGATGATTAAGATCCGTTCTCTCGAAGGAACGATAGCTCCAGAGAACACAACTTTAGTCTTGTTTATCTTTTCAAATAGAAATGGCCACAAAGTTAGCCAAGCACCAAAGAAAAAAGATGTTATTTTCCTGCTGTAACGGATGCTAAAAAGTCGCATTATAACAGCACCGATAAAGCCAAAGAACACCAATATTATAAATGCTGTCGAAACCAGAACCAGTAAACACACCAAACCCCTTAGAACTCTAAAAGGAGCTAGAGCACGATACTTCGCTCCAAATTTTGAACTTACAGGTGTAAGAACCGCCATATTATGCTATCAAAAACAAGCACAGAAGTAAAAATAACTGCACTGGCTCTACAAGATATACCTCCTAAATGAATGATATATATAATATATTAACAAGCTTGGGTTGACAGCATAAATATCTTTTATAAAAAATTGCTCTGTCGTTGGAGTTGCTTCTACTGATGCCTCAGTCTGTGGCTTTCTCCTTGTAGATGTTACAATAAGCGAATATTATTTGACAATTTTAGCCACAAAAATATTGCACCTAGGGGAAAGTAGATTGTACCATATCTTCACCCTGAAAATGTAGGAAGAACTGAATAATATTATGTCTCATGAACATAAGAGTGATGAACGAAATATAATTTTTCTTAAAGAAAGCCTAAGCCTTTTACTAGGAGAAGACGGGAAAATAATTGTCAAATATATCAGCACATAACAAATGACAACAGAAAAGGTATCATTGCTTATAAAGACTACAACATAACTTAACTCTAAAAGGATCAAATTGTAAAAAATTTGTTTGGTGTTCTTAAGAGACCCCAACCTTTCTGCAATATTATGTACCAGGGAAGGCTAATGCAATTAAGAGGAAGGATGTCAGAGTTATCATTCTTTTTCTGCTGGGATAAAATCCTTCAATTGTTTGACACTGGAATAGTTATGATGCAAAAGGGATTTCAGAGGTAAGAATCAAACTGCTTCACTATCATGATAACAGCACCATTTGTTGGAGTATACAGAACATGAAAATTACATCTCTACCACATGCTAAAGACAGTATAACAACAACAACAACAACAAAAATCAACAAAGTCCTTTTTAATTGAGGTGAAATTCTATATCCTAAAGCAATGATGCACTAAAATGGGGATCTCACTGCCAACCTATGTAGCACTGACTCCTCCATCGAAGGTGTTCCTTTTGTCCCACACGACATCAACACATCTGGTTACATTCATTCCATCTTCTTACATTATTATCGGTGTCTCCATGTGTTAGTGTTGTGTCTTGTGTTTGTGCTTCATAGTCACCAACTAAGTTAGAAACATCTATTCAAATTTATGACTACTAGGAGGCATCTTTCCTTATCATTTTTCAAGTGATCCTACCAAAAGGCAACTTTATATGTAACAAATAAAAAGCTATTCAGCATCCTAGTAATATGATTCTAAGTGTGATCACAACAATAACAAAAAAATAACATGGTCACTAGTGAAGCTGTTAACAACCTCATGTACAAAACAAAACCACATTACGCAAAAAAAAAAAACAAGTTTTTCCCCCCTTTTTGTTCTTTCTGGGGTGACAAAAATATAAGGGACAAAATGAATAAAACCCCACTTTCCAAATACATTACGGTTGCTACTGAGACAACCCCATTTTATGCAAAGCTTGGATCTTTATCACAGAAACAAAAGTTTGAGTATTTTCCAATACTTAAAACAAACATTGATCGAAAAAACAATAACCCAAATAAGGCATTACCTATATGAGAGAGAGTAATATATAGAATGAAATTGAACATCATTACCTTTCTTCAAGCAGCTTGTAGTATTTTGTCTGTTCCAAACAAACATTGAGATCAAAGACACAAAGAGAAGAAATTGTAAGGAAAAGAGAGAAAGCTTGTTTTGATGAATAGAGAAATTATGAGATAGATTTTGGTGGGTGGAAACTCTGTGCAACAATAATAATAATAGTAGTACTCTCCACAACTGTTTCGAAGATGAATGAGAGTGTGAAATAACTAAGTAGGACCTCCTTCTTTTTTACGTTATGTATGGTGTTTAATGTTTCTGCTTTTTGGTTTTTTGAGGTTACGCTGTTTACTTAATGTTGCCCAAACGTTAATTAAAACTGCTTAATGATGTACTACTGATTTGATTAAAAAAGCCGTTATGGAAATTGATTTTATGGTAGTAAATCTTTTATGATCAAACTCATTAATGATTTATAGAAAATTAACCTATTTTATTGGGTAAAGTTATGATTTGATGATTATTTGATTATGGCAGGTTCTAGATTCATGATGGAACATTATTTACGGCGTTAGATTTCAGAGAGATATTCAAGATAGAAGGCCGTAGGGCTGGCCCAATTTGATACGTGGGAGTTATAATAGGTAACGTGCTTGCAAATATTAATATATACATGTTTGAATGAAGTGAAAATAAAATATACCTACAATTATTCGAATTTAAAGGCTTCATTTGAAATTTTAGGAATGAAAATTCAATTTTTTAAAGTAAGTTTTTTTTGGTGTTTGTTTAGTCATTAGATCTCTTGTATGATAAATAGATTATTCGATAAAAATTTATTCAATAATTGAAAAAAATATTGTAAATGTAATTTTTTTTTAAACAATGAATTTAAAAATAAAATAAATAAATTTTTTTTTTGGGTGTGACTTGGGTATGTTCCATCAAGCCGTAGGTAAGGATTATAATGAGTGGCAAAATTATTCCTCAAAAGATTTAATATTGTTGCATTTCCAAAATTGAATTTGAACTCATGACCTCTAATTAAGCTGAAAGAGAAAATGAATATAAAGTTAAATAAAATGAACATCCCAATAAGAAATAAAAAGACTATCACTAATCCAAACTCCTTACATGGCACGCAAATCAAGTCGCTTAACACATGTGCAAAAATCGGTCGGAATTTGGCCTATAAATTACAAGTTCGATTTTGAATAGTTTGACAAAATTGGACTCAAACCCACTCCTGCCCAACTGATGTTTAGCTCCATAAGGCATGGCAGGTCGTTTGTTTTAATTGCCAATGTGTGTCCAAACAATTTAAATGTAGTTTGATCAAAAAATTGGCGATCAGTAACAATTAAAGTGAATCAATTTCAATACTAAACTTGAGTTCACTTCAAAGTTATAACTTCAAACTTTCATGATGGCCGATAATCAATTCTACTTACATTAAAGAATGCGTTGGACATACAACAAAACTTCACTCACTCAACTTTGATCGAGTACATTATAGCTTTATATTTTGTCTAAAATTTAAAATCGAGATGAATGATATGGATGAATTAATAGACGCCTCATATATGTAGTCCTGATAATAATAAACGTGAAATATGATTTGTATTGATATTTTATATCCTCTCTTTTATCACGAATACTATCACTATATAATTTTATATCGTATTTGACTTTATTTTTATTTAACTTTTTTTACTCAAATTGTTATTTAATTCAATTACATATAATATGATAGTTTGCTGCATTGTTTTACATACACACAAAAATCCAATCCAATATGTCTAGGATACTTTTTTTTTAATAAACAGGATGTTTGTGTTTGATGTATCAGAACATACTTAACTTAAGATAAACTAATTAACTTTTTCCTTTGATAAGAAAAATATGATATTTAATGGGACATGAAGTATATAGTTAATGCTAAACATAATGGGACATGAAGTTCAAGTATATAGTCAATGTTAAACACGACGATATAGAATAACACCTAAGCATAGTTGTAAGAGAAACCGTTAGATTTTGAAATCGCAAAAACATAAAAATAAAATAAAAATAAAAAAAATAAAAAGTAATATTAATGAGCTAAAAGAATATTAAACCATACATTAATATATGGTCAAGTCTCTTTCAATTGAATTTGAATTCTCTAATTTTAATATTTCATAATTTTAGTGTATTTTGGAGAGAAATTATTGATTAAAATAAATTAATAAAAATTATTTATATGAGATGAAAATTTTGATTAAGCAAGAGATGGAAACAAAATCACTAAAAATAGAGAAATTTAAAGTTAAGGGATCTTGATCTCTTTCAAATTACAAAGTTAGACAATCACAACTATGTTAAGATCTACATGATTTTTACATTAAATAACTAGACACATGTTTATTTAAAACTTTTTGGTTTCTCATTTATAATGTTTTACAAATATCTTATTTTATAATGTTTTATAAGTATCTTACAAATTCAATTAGGCACATATCAAAATTTCTAATATAGTTCAAACAGTTTCATAAGAAATACTTATTTTGTTCATGACATCTGTTGTACTACATTTTTAGTGAGGGAAAAAAAATATTGGTTTGGATGTTTTTTTTATTTAAATTTATTGGTATAGCTTCGACCCAAATACACAATTGAGGTCTGATGTGTACTTGAGGGTTTTAGAGCATCTTCAACAATAAAATCAACATGAGTTTATTAAATATGATTTATTGTGTCATGATCTTAAAGCAATTCATTCAATTTTACTCAATATAACTTCATTAAATAGGGTCACTCTGTCACAAAGCCACACAGTCAATTTTTACTGTTATAACTTTTGATCCTACAACTTTAATTTATATATTAATATTTTATTTATATTTAATTTTGTTACAACTTAAAATATTATTTTAAATATTTCAACTAATATTATTATACATTATTTTAATTTAAAATAAAATTGAACTTAAATTTTATAATAATAATAAAAATTAAATGTTAAATGCACGACATAAATAATTAAAAATAATAATAAAATTAAGAAAAAAAAGTAACAATTGTAAATTTATTATTACATGTATTCTCTTTCAAATTGTGATTATTGTTCAGACTTCACGCATACTTTAAAGTTGTGGTGAGTATCTCAAGGGTACAATTAATTGATAGAATCTGATTACTCTCATTTGTAAGTTGTTGAAAGAGGATTGAAAGGTCAAAGTTCCATGTATTTTTTTAGAAGCTAATAAATGTGTTGATTGTTTATGAGCACCATCCTCCGCAGGTAGAGCAGTCGTTGCTTTCTATTTATTTGAAATCAAGCCACTTGGTTGGCATGGAAGTCTACATAAGATAAATAACTTATTTAATATATTTTATCATATGTATAAGTTGTTTTTTTTAACACATGTAAAATAAAAGTCAATTTTTTTTATATATGAATTTTAAGTTGTTTTATCAACTATTTTGAATAACTTATAAAAATTAGCTTATAAAAATGTCACAATCTTTTTCTATAAACTCTTCTAAACATAATCACAAGTAGTAGATATTCAAATTACTCTTTAAATTATTTGACTGACTCCTAGATCTACTTAGGCTCTTAATAAAAAAAAGGGAGGAGAACGAGGGAAAAGCTTAAAAAGCAAAAGTTAAACACTTTTTCTTTTTTTAATTGTCAATGTTAATTTGTTAATAAATATTAGTATTGATGTGATTGTTACAAGTTGAAGTAGAACCTTTGAGTCAATTTTCTTAATACTTCATAACTTAACTCTCACATTACAATCACCGTCACAACTAAATAAAGGTGGAAATAAATTAAGTTAGGTCAGACTTTGAAATGTCTGAGTCTGACTTACGATTAATTTTATAGGCTTAAGTCTAGCCTATGACTTATAGTAGACTTTTTTTTCAGCATGACCTGAAAACCTATTTAAAAGTCTTATTTACATAAAAACATTTAAATGTATATTTTATAATTTTTTTAAATAGACTAAACTATACCTTTATATAAAAGGGAAACTAAGAAAATTATAATCAAATCTAATAAAATAATAACTAATGCACTGCAACAATCTTTCAAGTAAACGAAAAAATAAATAATGAATTCATAATTAGTCTTTATACCGTATCAAGTTACATGCTCTATTCATACCAATTTACATGATGCTCTACCTGTACTACATGATGTTCTCCACATACCAATACCAATGTACATATTTATATATATTAAACAAAAAAATAATTTTAAATAATAGATTGTTTTCCTGAAACAAACGCATCAATTATTACCTCTCAAATAAATATGGAACGACTTCTGAGTGGTTGCCTAATCGAACGACTACCGAATATGTTAAGACTAATGATTGATTGTGTAATTGATAAACTTTAAAATAGGTAATGATATTATTAATAAACTAAAAAAAATATTAATAATTAATAAAATATATATAGGTCGGTTTGTCATATCTAATAGATTTTTTTATAAGCATGAGTCTGACCTATTTAAATAAATATACTTTAAAAATAGCTTGAGTCTAACCTTTTTATTAAATAGGTCAGATCAAACTATAAGTACGCCAGACCATAGGCCCCTGACGGACGGTCTAGAATATTCACATCCCTAACCACAACCACCAAGCCACCTTATATCTCTTATGTTTGTCTTTTTTTTAAAAGACTCATTATTTTTTCATGTGTATTAAAATAAATATATAATTGATAACTTTTCATCATATGCATATTTTTTATTGTTTTTAGTTTTAATTATCTTTGATTATTAGTTATTTGAGGAGTTAATTAATATATCTTGTTGCTTCTATTTTTTTTGAATTAATAAAATGTTTATGTTCTTATCTCCTTTACTAAGTAGATATTTTTCGTAGTTTTGCGTTGTTTTTTTTTGTTTTAGTGCAATGCTGAAGTTTGGTGAGAAATCAACATGACCATATGGAGTATCTCAACCATATTTAGAGTTGTAGATGTCCAATTGGAGTCAAACCAAGTGCAAATGAAAGCTAAGATCCATAACTACACCTTTCATGAACACACAATATCCAAATTCAAACTCAAAAGAGGATAAAAATGCACTAAACGCCAAACATAAAGATGATGTGCGTAAAACCTGCACCTGAGACACATTTCTACACCACTAGATCTGCCAAATTGTGCTTGAAGTCCACATCTTATTTCCTTAATACTTCATATCTTAACTCTCACACCTCAACCACCAAGCCACTTTATATCTCTTATGTTTGTCTTCTTTTTATAAACACTAATTATTTTTTCACGTATATAATTAATTTAATGTGTCTAACTTGAGTTTTTTTTTTATATTTCAAGATGAGTTAGTAATATTTTATGAGGGATATGTGTGAAAAACTAATAAATACACCTTCTAATTTAAAAGAGTGTTTATATTTAGGGACACATTTTTTCAATTGAGATTTTTAATTAGTAACAGAGATAGTAAAATAAAATAAATAAGGCTAAAATATATTTTTAGTCCATCAAATTTAGTTTTATTCATGCTTTAGTCTCTTAAGTTTTTGTTTTTTTTTTTGTTTTTTTTATTTAGTTCTTTAAGTTAAATCTTGTTTGTAACATTAACCTTTTAAGTTAATGTTCATTTACAAAAATATATTTTTCTGTTACTTCGTGTTCATATATACAATGATTTAGTTTTTTATTATTAAAATATGTTATTTCTTGTTTTTTATGGTTTGATATATGTTGGATTTAGTCTAGATTTATTTCCTTAATTAAGATATTCTCCTTGTATAATTATGATTATAAATAATATTATGTTGAGAGTTAATCTCTCAAGTTATTCAACACCAAAACCTAATTCTCAAGTTGGTATCAGAACTCACGATCAATTGGCCTGTCAAAAGTCTCAAAAACCCTAGCTGTCACAGTCACATACGTAGTTGTCCCGTTAACTGTCCAACATACACGGCCCGACAGGTCACACCGTCCCCACCATCACACTCGCCTTAGTCAGATCAATCATTAATTGGAGAACCGTTGCCACTCATTATCTCACACGCCACCACACACTTTTTTTTTTGCAACTGTAAGCTTCGTCGGCGTGTGAAGGCCACACACCACCATTCAGAACTCCGACGAAGTCCTCTTCAGTCATGTTCCACTTGTCTACCATCACTCTTCCTGTTTTGGTAAGTGGGTCCCAATATTTTTGGTGTTTTCTCTATGATTTCTTGCTACATATACTTGTTGTTCTTTTCTAGTCTGTTGAAGATGAGTTAAAGTTTATATCTTTCACAAAAGGAGAACAACAAATATGAATCTTCTGTTAGGAGCTTTGTAACATATATTTTCTCTAACAATCCCTCTATAATGTTTGAAAAACTTAATGGTCAAACTTTTTGAAATTGGTCAACTACTATCAAGATGTGGTTTCTTTGACAAAAACTCTCAAATCACTTCAACAAGCATTCCTCATAAATTAATACAAATTTGCATGAAGATTGGGAGCAAGTTGGTTGTCAATAAGTCTTTCTTTTGTGGCAAATAATTGAGCCTTCCTTGTTGGTCGATTATCGCTCATACACCATTTGGAAGAAAGCTAAGAATGTTTATTATAACGATATCCAACATCACTATAATGCTATTCATAATTTAGCTACCCTTTAGATGACAAAAGATAACATCACGACTTATGCTGGTAAAGCCCAGTCTGCAGTAAACGAGTTCAAGCTCCTTGTGGCTGACGACGACTCAAAGAAGATGATTGAGAAATTGGATAATGTTTGCATGATTTATGTCCTTCTTGGCCTCCATCAAAAGTATGAGTCGGTTCGAAGCCACATTTTCATTGTATTTGGTATCCCCTCAATAGAGGATTTCATCAGACACATCATACGCATTCCTGGTCAAGAAGGATTGTGAAAAATGGATTGCAAATCGGGACATAGTCTTCTTATGTATGTTGATGTCACATTCTTTGAGGATACACATTTCTTCCCATCCCCCATTGAATATGAGCCAATATTAATTTGAGGTATTATCTATTCCCTACCTTGTTCCGATAAATTTGTCCATGCTTATAATTGACTAGTCAGATCCATCTAGTCCTCCTCTCTTGCAAACTAATCAACGATATCCACATCTTTTGAGCCAATCCACTTCCTACACAATATTTAAGTGACATGTCTCCTATTCCAGTATCTTCTACTTTGGATCCGCTACCTTATATGGCGATCTTCGTATTACACTATGTAAAGGTACACATTCCACTAGTAATCCTTATCCCATTTATATTTTTCTTAGGTATCATTGTTTATCACCTTCACATTATACCTTTGTCTATGTTATCTCTTCCATCACTATTCCTAAGTCTCCACAAGAAGCTATTTCTCATTCAGGTTGGCGGCATGTTATCATTGATGATATGACAACCTTAAAATCTAACCAAACATGGACTATTGTGCCACCTCCTCTTGGTAAATCTATTGTTAGATATCGTTGGATGTACACAATCAAAGTTGGTCTATACAGACATATAGATCGTCTAAAAGCTTGTTTAGTGGCTAAAGGCTATACTCAGGTTTTGGTCTTGATTACAATGATACTTTCTCCCCTGAGACTAAAATAGCTTATGTTTGTCTTTTTATATCTATGGTTGTTATGCGACACTGGCCATTCTATCTGTTAGACATAAAGAATGCATTCCTTCATGAAGACTTAGAAGAAGAAGTTTATCTCGAGCAACCACCTGGTTTTGTTGCTCAAGGGGAGTGTCGTGGGTATGACTGTCAACTTCATAAAGCTTTGTATGGTCTCAAACGATCTCCCCGAGCATTAGTATGGGAGGTTTAGTAGTGTTTTTCAACATTATGGAATGCTTTAGAGTGAAGGTGACCACTATGTGTTTTATAAATTATCTTCTAACAAGTGTATTTATTTGGTTGTCTATGTTGATGATATAGTCATTACAGGTGATTATCATGTTGGAATTATGGGACTCAAACAACATCTAGTCCACCACTTTCAAGTCAAATATCTAGGTAGATTGAGGTATTTTCTTGGCATTGAGGTAGCTCAATCTAAGGAAAAAATTATTATTTCCTATAGAAAGTATGCTTTGGATATCTCAGAAGAAACTAACATTCTAGATTGCAAGCCAATTGACACTCATTTGGATCTAAATGTCAATCTCTTATCGAATAAAAATGAGTCCTTTCCAGATCCAATAAGATATATGAGGTTAGTTGGGAAGTTGAATTACTTGACAATGATGAGACCAAATGTTTCATACACTATGAGTATGGTGAGTCAATTCCTCAACTCCCATTGTGATAGTCATTGGAATGATGTGGTTATAATCTAGAGATACATTAAAGAAGCTTCATGAAAGGTCTTATTTACACATACATAGGTAATTCATATATTGTTGCTTACACAAATGAAAATTGGGTTGAAGTCCTTATGATAGACGGTCTGCATTTGTGTATTGTGTTATTCTTTGTGGTAGTTTGATTTTCATTCAAGAAGTAGAATGTTGCCAGATCTAGTGTTGAGGCAGAATATCGAGCTATGACACTTACTACTCTAGAGCTCATATGGCTCAAACACTTTCCCCAAGATTTGCATTTTTTTAATATATGCATTATGAATCTCATATGTGACAATCAAGCAACCTTACATATTGCTTCTAATCCAGTCTTTCATAAGCGAATTAAACATATTGAGATTGATTGTCACTTTGTTCGTGAGAAGATTGTGTGTGGTGAGATTGCTACTTCATTTGTTGGTTCTAATGATCAATTGGTAGACACTTTCACAAAGACTCTTCAAAGATCAAATATAACTTATATATGCAACAAGTTCGACGTCTACGATATGTATGCTCCAACTTGAGGGGGAGTGTTCAAATATACAATTATTTAGTTTGTTATTATTAAGATATGTTATTCCTTGTTTTTATTAGGTTTGATATAGGTTGGACTTAATCCATATTTATTTCTTTAATTAAGATATTCTCCTTATACAATTTTGATTATAAATAATATCATGTTGATAGCTAATATCTCAAGCAATTCATCATCGAAACCTAATTCTCAAATCTTCCATTAAAAAATGTCATGTGGCCGTTATGATCTTGATGTGTGCATAACAATGTTGACGTGGCAAAATTAAAATTAAAAATAAAATAAAAATTAATTTTATTACAAACAAAATTTGTAAAAAATAAAACTTAGAAGTCTTTCGACTTAGAAAAATGGATCTCGTAGCAATCTTTTAAGTTTGACTTATTTTTTCGATTGATCGTTATATTTTTTTAAATTTAATCGAATTGATTCTTTAAATTATATTTCGTTTGAACTATTAGTCAAAGAAATCCTAAACCCTTTCAATTATGAACAGAGATCATGACGAAATTATTCTTCAAATTCTCTTGCAGCCAACATTTACGATGAATTTATAGTGAATATCTTTAATTTATAAACAACTTATTTTTTATTTTGTTAGAATGATTAGTTTCTAATTTTTATTTGACTCAACTTTATGTTTAGTTCTTTAACTTTACTTGAGATCCTTTTTAAGTTTAAGTTACTTTTTATTTTTATTTTTATTTTTTTTAAGTAGTTCTCAAATGTTATTTAATATTTGCAATGTTAATCTCTATGTCACGGTCCATTTACAATGTTATCATTTTATTGGTAACGAAAAGCTGCATTTCTCTTACGTGGCAAGTACACATTATCAAATTATATTTTTTAATAATTAATTTTTTTATTAAAAATAAATATATCAAATTAAATTAAACTGTTAGGATTCTTTAAATCTAAACGAACATCAAAAATATATTTTGTCTCAGCTTCATCGTCTACACATTTAAAATTTTGGATTTTTACTTCAGATTTACTTTCTTTTCGAAATCACAAATTCAAATTTATTAGAGTCCATGTCAATTGCAAATATAAATTATGTGAACTCAATCAATTTTTTGTATATGAAATTTTGTGAGTCCAAAAATCTGAATAGGTAGATATCGAAGATGAGGGAAAAATGTGGTTTTTTGAATTTTTTTTATTTGATGAAAATTTAATTTTAATAATAAAAAATGTAATTTAATGATATATACTTGATCTGTAGGAAAGACGTAGTTTCTCGTTAAAGTTACACATACATTTATTAACCTTATGCTTCTTTTTTTAACATAACTACAAAAGAGTGCTAACGGAGCTTAATTAAAGATTTTTATTTAATACAAAAACAAACATAAAGGACATAAGTAAAAAATAAATAAAAATTAAAGAACCTATTCGAAAATTGTGTGAAACTAAAGTGTAATTTTGGCAATAAATTTAAAGGATTAAAATTGTATTTTATGGAGTAAATAAAGGGGAATAAAAAGGAAGGAGGTTGAAGAAGGGAAGGAAGCGACTTTGTTTTAGTGTGTAAGCTGGGTTTTTGTTCTGACTAAGCTGCGTGCATTCTCTCTCTCTCTCTCTCTCTCTCAAGAAATGGATATTGATTTCAAAGAATATCACTTACGCTGTGAACTTCATGCTCACGAAGACGACGTAACATTTCTCTCTCAATTTTCTCATTATTATTTTCTCCATCACTTTCTCTTTTTTAATTATATTTTTCATTCTTGATCATTGCTTCAACACCATCAGGTTCGTGGAATAACCGTCTGCGCCAACGGCGACATAGCCACGTCATCGAGGGACAAAACGGTTAGGTTATGGTCTCAGGACAATCGCAAATTCCTCTGTTCTAAAGTTCTTGTTGGACACTCCAGCTTTGTGGGTCCCTTAACATGGATTCCTCCAAACCCCGATTTGCCACAAGGTGGAGTCGCGTCTGGCGGTATGGACACTCTCGTCTTGGTTTGGGACTTGAACACCGGTGACAAAGTTCATACCCTTAAAGGTCATCAATTGCAAGTCACTGGCATTACATTCGATGATGGGGATCTTGTTTCCTCTTCTATTGATTCGTAGGTTTTTCAATTCTATCTATTTTTCTTTTCACTTCTTAGTTTACTTGATTCCTTGCTTAGTTGTTTTATCATTTTATTAATGTATTGAACCAAACTCAATTTAACTTGTTAGGTTTTCCATTTATTTCATTAGAGCAATTTTAATATCTTGATACTGTTTTTTTGCTTCAGATCAACCAAATTATTGCTGTTTTAGCCCTTATTTTGTAAACACCGTCCACTGCTGAATATTATGTAGTGTTGTCAATCGGATGAAGGAAGTTATTCAAGAACAGATGGAACACTTTTTAGTAACAAGTAGGAAAAAATTGATTAATAATTTCGTAACACACTTGTGATGGCTCCCAAATATCCAATATACATGACCACTAAGGTCTACATTGCACGATGTTATTTTATGGAAGTGGGCTGGCAGGCTGCTAGAAATTTGGATCTAAAAAAATATAACAATTTGTTCAAATTCTGCTATGCTACAAGGCTATACTGCTGCTATTTGACAATACTTTGTACTAATTGTGCTTGATTGTGTTTAAAGATTTCTACAGATTCCGCCATGAACTGTGTTAACCCTAATTTATCATCTAGATTTTTTAGTCTTGATTAGCTACCTGAATTTCTTGTGCAGTACTTTGAGACGGTGGAGGAATGGGCAATGTGTAGAGACATGGGAGGCTCACAAGGCACCGATTCAAGCAGTTATAAAGCTACCCACAGGAGAGATTGTTACAGGTATAGCTACTCGTTGGTACATTTTTGCAAACAACTTTCATTACCACTTGTTGGGTTACACTTAGAGTCATGTCTCTAACGAAATATTTATTGGTGTTTGCAACATTTATTTGTGTAAATAATATTGAAATGGTATTGGACTAAAGTGAGTTTGTTAACTTACCTTCTCATATTTTAGGCTCAAGTGACACTACTTTAAAGACTTGGAAGGGAAAAACTTGTTTACATACTTTTGAAGGACATGCAGGTTTTGTGTTCCCAGCTTTAGACACACTTCAATCTTATTTGTCATCGACTAGTAGTGGCTAATTTATAGTTGTTATTTTTTTTTATATATTTCCCTCGAATGTTTCTTTGAGTGGTGAGGAACGGCAGACTTTGGTGTTGAAGTTATTGATATTTGCATAACAGATTTGTGAACTGATTTTATTTTTCAGCGGGTCATTTTATTAATTTGGTGATTTTCTTTCTATTTGCCTGGTGACTGGTGTCTTACATTTTAAAGGACAGAGAGGTTTTTCCTTGGGAACATGTTTTTGCAGCCATATTGTATTCTTTTAAGATGCCATGGGCTACATATTTTTGTTGTTTCAGTGTCTTAACTCTTTTAGTATAAACTAATAACGCTGCAAATGCTGATAACCTTTGAGGAGTGTACAGATACAGTTCGTGGCCTGGCTGTGATGTCTGGTCTTGGGATCCTATCTGCATCCCATGATGGGTGGGTTCATTTCTGCACATGCTCCTCTAGATTTAATTAATTTTGAACACCTTGTTCTGAATCTGAAAATATATATACCCTGCTTGACTTGTTTCCAATTACTACAGTTCTCTCAGATTATGGGCAGTAAGCGGTCAAGTGTTGATGGAGATGGTTGGCCATACTGCAATTGTTTACTCAGTTGATTCACATGCATCAGGACTTATTGTCAGTGGTAGCGAAGACCGTTTTGCAAAAATATGGAAAGGTGATGGATGATCTTTTTCTTGCTTTATGCATCATTTGAATATTATTTGCATATATTGCTTAAGTGATACCACTCAATACTGTTGAGCTTCATGACTCTTGTTCTTTTTTTAGTGTGGTTAGCTTAAGAATAAACTCAGCCTGTCTTCATGTAGTTTATAGGGGAGTTTATTTCAATACCGTTATTGCAATTTATTTCTATTTTAAATTGAGGTATAGGCTAGTTTGTTTGTTTATTTTATAAGAAAGTGGGCACATGTTTTTGTTTTGGACTATCATATACTCTACTCTTCCATTTTCACTGATCAAATTGCCATGCCATGCATGTGAAGCATCTAGAATGTTAAGATGCTCAAAGGCATCAGTTTTACTTCACATGGTCGATTGTTTTAGTATTTTTGCCTCATCTTATGGATCTTGTAGCTTGTAATTGTGATTTTTTTGTTTTATAATTTTCAGATGGAGTTTGTGTTCAGAGCATAGAGCATCCTGGTTGTGTTTGGGATGCAAAATTTATGGAAAATGGGGATATTGTGACAGCATGTTCCGATGGAGTTGTACGCATTTGGACTATAAATCAGGATTATTTTGCTGACCAGCTAGAGCTTGATTTATACACTTCACAACTTTCTCAATACAAGTCTAGTAGGTATGCTTTTTGTTGGCGATCATAAATTCATAATGCACTTGCTACTCACGTCTCATCAGTTTCTCTCCTTATCTATCCATATTGTGAATTTCTTAACCATGGTTTTCAGTCTGAAAAATATCGTCATTCCCCTTTGTGAATAACTGATTTCATTTTCTTGGGAACTTTTTATTTTATGTGAATCCATATGTATTCCTTTTTTTGTTTTTAAAATTGGAATCCATAGATTGTATCATGCTTGAATAAATTATGCCTTGCTATTACCAATGAACTTAGCTTGATCTGTTAATTTATGCTAGAAAGAGGGTTGGGGGATTAAAATTGGAGGAGTTACCAGGCTTGGATGCACTGAAGATCCCAGGTTTGATTTTAACAGTTTATTTAAGATATAATTAGTGATATCTGACCTGATGACATTTTTTAATTGATATATGTGGCCAAAACTAAGTGTGGTTAGAGTGATTTTTTTTTCTTTCCATTTTGTATTGTGTTGATAATTTCATACATAATCCAACTACCCATTTGGTTTTGAACAGGAGCTTCTGATGGCCAGACAAAAGTAGTAAGAGAGGGAGATAATGGGGTGGCATATGCATGGAACATGGCAGAACAGAAGTGGGATAAAGTAATTTCCTGTCCTGTAAATCCCAAATGGAATTTTTTTAACTTAAATGGTTTTTGTTTCCGGTAACCTTTGTAATTTTGTTGCCTTAGTCAATCCCAAGTTTTGCAGTACCAAATATAAATGATATTACAATGTAATTTTATATTTTTATTTGTTGGAGTGTCAAAATCTGTTTCTGTTTAATATCCCACAAGTATAGGGATTCAGTTATATAGGAGTACTAGTAGGGATTTAGTTATATATGAGTAATCATAAGATTTGGTTGTTTAGTAATCTAGTATAAATATATTTGATTTATTACCAATATATTTAAGTTTCAATAAATATAATTTTATTCTAATTCTTGACATGGTATCAGAGTAGGTTCTGATTTTGTGATCTATCTTTGTGCTTTACTACTGCTGCCGGCGGCGGCAAATGTCGCCGGCAGCATCATTTTTTTCAGTGTTTCAATTTTTCGGCTTCATACAATCATTTGTCACCATCATCTCCGGCTGTCTTTATAGCAATCAGCCACGACGCTACAGATGCCCTCAAAAGCACCGCTTTCACTATGTGTCAAATTTAAGAGATGGGATAAAGCGCATAAATTTGCCGCCTTCATTGCGGTTTCTATTTCTTAGCCACCTTCATTGTGTTCCTTTTGCTGCCTTCATTGCAGTTTGAATTTCTTAGCCACCTTCATTGTGGTCCTTTTGCCGCCTTCATTGCGGTTTGTATTTCTTAGCCACCTTCATTGTGGTCCTTTTGCCGCCTTCATTGCAGTTTCTATTTCTTAGCCACCTTCATTGTGGCCCTTTTTGTCGCCTTCATTGGTTCCTCCTTCATTGTGGTTTCTATTTCTTAGCCACCTTCATTGCAGCAACTCGAGATTTCTCTTTGGCCTAATTTACACTCCATACCATGGAAACCTTGCAGATCTTCTAAGCAGTAGCAACTTTGAAAGAATTGTATTCAAGCTGGGAATGAAGAACACCTATTCACCAGCTTGAGGGGGAGTGTTGGAGTGTCAAAATCTGTTTTTGTTTAATATCCCACAAGTATAGGGATTCAGTTATATAGGAGTACTAGTAGGGATTTAGTTATATATGAGTAATCATAGGATTTGGTTGTTTAGTAATCTAGTATAAATATATTTGATGTGTTACCAATATATTTAAGTTTTAATAAATATAATTTTATTCTAATTCTTGACATTATTAACAATTTTCGTTTGCCTAAAGATTGGTGAAGTTGTTGATGGACCAGAGGAATCAAATCGCCCACTCTTCGATGGTGTTCAGTATGATTATGGTCAGTTTCCTTATGTTTCCCTTGATCACTTGGTTTACCTTCTTTACACTCATTTCTTATAAAATTTACCTCTGGCTGTTCAGTGTTTGATGTGGATATTGGAGATGGTATGCCTATCCGAAAGTTGCCATACAACCGATCAGGTGCACATTTTCACCACGAGATTGTATCTTTAATTGGCTTAATAATGTAGAGATTGACTTTCTTGTGCCACTACAAGTGCTGTTATTGTCTGTTGGTTTGCTTAAGTGTTTTGGAATAATGAATTTAAATGGCTCTTTGAAAGTCAGTTAGAAATATGTTATTGTTTATTCCAATAGTTTATTACGTTGTACAAATTCATTCTAAGAACTTAGAAGTTAGAGCAGTGGAAGAATTAATTCTTATAATAAAAACAGTAGATATTAATGATTCTTAAACACAAACTCTTTGGTCAAGTCAACCAACAACTGGTATGTTAGACTGCTTTAGTTTCCAGGAGGCAAATTGCATGTGGAGGTGCATATATGCTTGCATGCTAAATGTACCAAGGAAGAGGAGTATTTTTTCCCCCTCTATCTGTAAAGAAAACAAGGTGTGGGATACTCATATTTTTGTTTCTTTTGCTTTTCTCTTTTCTTTATTCCTTGAAGTCTTAAGTCACAGTACTATAGTTAGTAGAGAGAAATTTGTTAGGAGAATGTGTCTCAAATATTCTGTTCCTTTATTTGTTTGTGATGTGAAGGTAATATAATACCTTATGAGTGTTTCAATTTCTGCTTTAGGTTTTCTTCTCACTTGAGATTGTTAATCTTGTATTTATATGCTGAGAATCAATCAAACCTTGTCCTTGGTTATGTTCTACGTAACCCTTTGGTTTTTTGCCTTGCACAGCTTCGTAGTTTGTATGGTCCAAATAATTTGTTGAGTGATAATCTGCTTACTGATAAAGAAAATTGTGAAATGTCTCCAGAAAATCCATATGATGTTGCTGATAAATGGCTACTCAGTGAGAGTCTTCCTCTTTCATTTCGTGAGCAAATCGTACAGTTCATACTTCAAAATACTGGACAAAAGGATATTACTTTTGATGCGTCATTCCGTGATCCGTACACCGGCTGTAAGTAATGTTTTTTAATAATAAATGGATGGTGATCAATGGGGTCTATTATCGTTGCAATCCTCCTTTTATTACTTGATTTTTTTGTTGTATTTTATTTCAGCCAATGCTTACGTACCCGGTCAACATTCACGCACATCAGGTAATAAAAACTCACCTTATTTTAATCCTGCATGAGTTTCATCATGTTCACGCTGTAATATATGCTTGTGCAACTCAGTCCCAATTAACCTTGTTTATTTTTTCAATGACAGATATCTCTGCAAAGCCTACTTTCAAGCATATTCCTAAGGTGTGGCTTCGTACACTTTGTATTGGAAGTTGCTGATATGTTTGTCTTGGTGGAATACTTTTTAGCATAGAAATTCTAAGGCCTAGAAAATGTGGACGATTTGATATGCCTTTTACTGTTATTATTTGCTTTTCTATTTTGATTAAAATATAGGTGTTGAATATAAAGAGTATTGAGAGACATATGGAATAACCCGTGTGTTTCAACTACACAGCGGAATCGCTTTATATAGACACAGGGTATTAAATAACCCTAATTTACAGTAATGCTAACGGGCCAGAATACTTACAGCCCATATATATTATTTACATTCTAATATAATATTTAACAATAAGAATGCATTATTATTTACTTGGGTCCATTAGTCAAACGAGGTCATGTTGCAATGTCCTTAGTCCTGACATGCTATATTTTGTATGTCCCAAGGCTTACTTAAATTTATAATGAAAGTATTTGATTGGTATGTTACCAACTTAACATATTAAAAGACTTTGTAAAATTCGTACTTTGCATCATTGTGATTGTGGTCTATTTATTCCTATATAGTTGAGGTAACGATACCTTGATTCTGTTCAAGGCCAATATGGCTTTAGATGGAGCTCAATAGCAAAATATGATTCTGATAGATGTTACATTATAAGACCTTTGCTGCAAATTAGTTTTCTCTTCAGGAAAATTGCATGACGAGTCCCCGCATCAACTTATGCATTTTTTGTAGCCTGAACTTAATTTTACTATACTACCGTTGTTATTTTTATAAGAAGATGGTGGCAAGGCCAACATGCTATCTTTAGAGAGTGTTGCTCAATCTACAAGTATTTGATCCAATTTGTGGAAGTCATTAGTGCTTAAGTAATGTGAACTTTTATTTTTTGAAAAACAAAGTCCAGTGTTCAAATTTTAAACCTCCTTATTGCAGAGCTTCATAATTATTCCTTCTTGAAGGTAACTACTTAACTTGATAGCTGATACCTAGTTTTTTGCTTCAATTGTCAGAAAGGGATGCTTGTTTTTGATACAGCTCAGTTTGATGGGATCCTTAAAAAGATTGTCGAGTTCAATAATGCCTTATTATCCGACCAGGTAGGCTTCATGAATGGAGATTTTTGTTCTTTTCATTTTAGTTATTAATATGTAGGATGCACTGTTAAAATATCCCTTTTTGGTAGAGGAAACTTAGTTTTATGATGGTGAACTTATCTACAATGTTAAGCATTGGGGAACTTTTCTAAATTCCAATATACCTGTTGTCAATCCTAACTTCACATACTGCAAATGATGCTTTTGATGTTAGACTTGGGATCTACACTTAGCGACGCCCTTTGATACAAAATATAAACCCTAAACTAGTAAACTGTGCATTTGATATTATTAGTAACAGGATTTGCCCTGTGTAAGAACAATACAGCTGCATGTTTTAGAAAGCATGCTTGTATTGAGCGTCATTAGTATTCATATTGCTATGATGACATATGAATTGGATAATGAGTTTTCTGCGTATCTGCTTGTATTGTCAATCTATAGGAAAATCAGAAGTTGTCTTTGACTGAGGTAGATATTTCCAGACTTGATGCCGTTGTGAAAACACTGAAAGATACTTCACATTATCATTCCAGTAAATTTGCAGACTCTGAAATAGCCTTGCTACTGAATATGCTATCTTCATGGCCAATCACAATGATATTTCCAGGTTAGTTGAAGTTTCTGACTGAATTTTGTCGCTTGTGTTGTGCTGTTACCTCGACCCATTGGATCAAATTTGTTTTATTGTATGCCCGCTTCTTAATCAATAGACTTCTCTGATCTTTTGGAAAATGGTTTTCTTACTTCATGTTGCGCTTTCTCTTTGCAGTCATTGATATTATAAGGATGGTAGTTCTTCACCCAGATGGGGCTATTGTACTTCAGAAGCATTTTGAATCTGAGAAAGGTATCCAACGTTTCCATCATTTTGTTTTGTGACATTATATTATGACCATACTCAATTGTGATAGTAATCATAAGCACCCATTAGAAATAAATTTTGTCCCTAAATATAAGCCCCCTTTCAAATTACAAGATGCATTTATTATTTTTCTCCCAAACATACCCCTTATTATATAATTAATTTACCTCGGAAGGCAAAAAGTCAAATTGAATATATAAATGTATAAAGGGTATATTAGGAACATAAACACATATGACACATTAACTTCACTACCTATTTTTCTTAATATATGTGAAAAATGCAATGGGGGCTTATAATTAGGGACGAAGGTATAATAAGTTCAATTCCATCATTACTATAAGAGATCCTCCTTTAACTTTGGACCTTATCTTTCTTCCCGTGCTTTGTTTGGTATCATCGGTAATGCTGTATAGGAAGAAGTGTTGGGTGGTAAAAAACCAACACGGAAATAAAATTAGGTGTAGCAAAGATGAGAATGTCATGCTAGATGTGTGCAAATACTAGACAAGATATGATAGGACGAGATAGGATTGAATCCCATCTAAGGTGGTTTGGACATGTAGATTTTGTAATATGGAGAGTAAATCAGATGAAGGGAAGCCCAATTGCTAGATGCAGAGGAAGGACAAAAAAAACTAGAGAGAAACTACTAAGAAAGTCTTAAGGTCAATGGTTTGGCTAGAGAGGTGATTCATGATAGAACATTAGAGTGTCAATTTTGTCCATGTAGTCAATCCCACCTAGTGATGATGATAAATGTTTCATTGATTTTCTCTCTTTACATGCAGACATTTTAATGGAAGTGATTAAGAAGGTCAGCTTAAACCCGACAATTCCTGCAAATCTGTTGACCAGCATTCGTGCTGTCACAAATCTTTTTAAGAATTCATGCTACTACAACTGGTTACAGAAACATCGCAGTGAGGTCAGCATCTCGTTATTGTTTTTTTTTTTTTCACTTGGATTATTTAAAGGAGTTGATAAGAATTGCTTGGAGAACCAACAGTAATGTAGAAATTTCTTGTTTGACTTTTTTACTGTAAAAACGGTGCTTGAACTGGCATCTTCTTTGATTAATATAGAGCTTTTCATTGCTCTGGCTTCAAGTATTACTAGTATATATTCAATTCAAGATATATGTTGACTTTTAATAATGCAGTTTAATTAGCCTAATTTAACTTTCCTTTACATAACTGGTGCGTTTATCAATTTATTAGATCATCAAATTTGGCCATTTTATGCTCTTTTTTCTTATTAATAAATCATTTCTGAAGAATTACATAAATTTAATCTATCCATCTTTTTTCTGTTGAATTCTGGTGATGGATGGATCTTGGTCATTTACTTGGTGCTGTGTCTGAGATGCAGATTCTTGATGCTTTCTCAAGTTGTAGTTCATCTACGAACAAAAATGTGCAGTTGTCCTACTCTACCTTGATACTGAAGTAAGTCTCATTTTTTATACAAATACTGAAGTCTTTTCTGTACCCTAGGTTGAAGCAAATTTGTTTTGGAAAATACCAAATACGTATTCATTTATTGGTATTTAGCTGCAAAATTTCACGAGTAGCTCTTGCATTTATTTCATTATTATAATTTGTTTGTTTCAATTTTTTAAGTTCTTGTGTTCTTTATGTGTTAACTCTAAATAAAAGAAAGATACAGTCTCCTTTAAGTGCTCCAGTGCTTTCTGGTTTTTTATTACCCAAAAAAGATTAAGAGCTAGTTTGGGTAAACTTCTCCACAATCACTTATAAGAAAAGAAATATTGAAATAGTATTGCAATGACTATGGGTTTTTCAAATAATTACTAATTGTATAAATTAGCTTCTGCATCTCTGCTTTTTCAATTCTTTCATTTAAATCCTCCTTATATACCTGTAAACCTAAAAAACTCTCATAAGTGGAGAATCCTAAACTTATTTTAACTGAGAAGCTCTAATAAGCTAGAAGCTATTCCAAGCTGGGCCTAAATAAGTTTTGTTTCCTTGAATGGAAAATTGGAAGGAGGGCAAATCTGGGAGCATTTGGATTTTTTTCTTTGCTCAGTATGCCACCCTACACAACCTCACCACCCTGCTGCGTTAAGTTTAGACACGGTGGCGGCGGCTTTTACATATTTTTATATTTATATATCAGTTTTTGGTTCATTATTTTCATCATTGCATTGATTTGCTTTCAGAAGTGCAATATTACTGGTCCACAATGTAAGCATGCAATAACCTTGACTTTTAATGTGATCCTCAGTTATGCAGTTCTATTGATTGAATCTAAGGATCAAGAAGGTCAATCTCAAGTTCTATCTGCAGCACTTGAGGTATGTCTTATGCTATTTTTTCCTGGGTACTACCGCCACATAATCAAACCTTATAACACTAGGGAAACCGACTGAATGAATTCCAGTAGGCTGTATCAAAAGCAAAAATTTCAATAAATAATTTGGACAAATTGGTTTATCATTAAGGTTTTTTTAGTATCGGTGTAGAATGTGTGTTCCAAGAGTGCTCCGCTTGAGATAAAATAAAATCCCTCACTCTAACAAGTATTCTCTCACTCTTTTCATTAGATTATCTTCTATAGGATCCACTTTTTTACTCTCTCACTGGGGCCTCTATTGATCTCTCACAAGAGTACCTTGTGAGATATTGTCTCTTCCTCAGGAGGTTGCTGTTGCTACTCTATCTTTCTGCCATACAATCTTGTTCAATATTTTATTTTCTTGTATGTCTACTCATCTTCCTTGACGATTTCATATTTATTAACCTATTATTTGCCCTTGTTGGCTTATATCTAGCATTCATTAGTATAAAGTTCTGTTAGTCTTATAATTGTCTCCTAGAATTTTCCTTGATAATTGTCTCCTAGAATTTTCCTTGATAATTGTCTCCTAGAATTCTCCTTGATAATTGTCTTAAACCTAAAGCATTGCTTCATGTCATCTAGCAAAGCTTGAATCCTATGTGCAACATCCTTGTCAATCTGATACCTAAATCTTGCAACCGTGGCTATGTAATCTCTAATTTTCACCCCTAATTATTTGTTAATTTGTGACTAATGAAAAGCCGTTATTCAAATCTAAAGTTTTTCCACCCTAAGAAAAGGAGCCAGGCAGAGGTGCATAGTATTTGTACATTATTTAAAATATCAAATATGCTACTTTTAGATGTTATAATATTTCTGAATATTACTCACGCATTTTGTTTTTGTTCAGATTGTCGAGGATGAAAACGTAGGATTTGATTCCAAATATCGTGCTTTAGTCGCTGTTGGATCACTGGTATGTTTAAGTTTTCTGTATCTCATCTGTTTTTCAGGCACAAACAAAACTACTCATTTTTTTTGCTTTTTGTTACAACAATCTTCTTTTGGGAAGCCCGTTTCTCCAATTCATTTATTACCGTTGTCTCCTCTTGCAGACCTATTAGCAAAAATTGTTGTGTTGATTAGAGTTTTATATCCCAGTCAGTGGAACACCTTTGTTTTGGTACACAGGATTTGCATAGGGAATGACATTTCTTTGGACACTAGAAGTTACAAGAAAGAAATAACATTTCGATTATTTAAAAAAAAATAAAATTCAATCAAATTGCATACTTATATTTTGTTGTTGCAAGTATTTACATTTAAAATCCATCAATATAATCATTCAACAAAATGTGACATTAGACAGATTTCGTATTAGTACATTCCTGTGCTTATAGGCATATCTATCTCTGAGAAATTATTGTCTAAACTTTTTATTTGTCAAATCCTCTTCAAACAGATGCTTGAGGGTCTTGTCAAAAAAATAGCACTCGACTTTGATGTTTTGAGCATAGCAAAAGCAGTCAAGGGTTCTAAGGACTCCAAGATTGCTGAAGTTGGATCTGACATCGAGCTCGTAGCAAAGCAGAGCTGAATCCAATCACTTTTGGGCGATTAGTCTCTTCTATCAAATCCCAAAAAAAATGAAGGAAAAAAAGAATGTTCATGCTCATGTTACTGAGTACTGGCAACTGACCCATAATCAGAGACGTGCACACAGGATTCCCTTTCATTTATTCAGTGCATTTTGTATCTTTTTGGGGACTGGGGAAGGTGAAAGCTTCAAATGCAGAGTTATTTGGAATTGGAAATTTATGCATTGTACAGCATTATGATCTTCAGATCCTTGTACCTAATTCTGTTTCATATATTGAATTTTCTTTAGTATTGATAAATTCAATTTTATATGGATAGTCAGTCAAAATCAATCTTAACAATTTATTAAAACATTGAATGATCATTATTAACTGTCATTTTATATAGACATGTTAATCAGTTTTGTAAACAGTGTATAACAAGTTTTTATTGTTAAGTATTCCATACCCTCATCATGTTTTGAATATACACCAAAATAAATGATCGATATTAATTAACAATAGTAGTTAATCTTTCCTCAATAAAAAACAACTAGCCACTGGTCATTGAGGGAAACAAGTGTTGTTTTTGACAATTAATTAATCACATGTGATTTGTCATGCACTAATACGTATAAATCAGCCGATATGATAAAAAAAATATTTATAACTTTTTTGACAGGAAAATATAGTATAATTTAATGCTACTACTATTAATTTTTTTCATGATTTTTTTTTCCTTTTTAAATGTACTTTATTGTTTTTCCTTTTTATTGTCTTCATATGTAATTTTTAAAAAATGGAGATAGTAAAAAGTTATTATTAATTAAAACAAAATTAATATTATTTCACAATTATTCTCAAAGAAATTCAAATTTTACTTTTACTATATCAAAATCTTATCACAAAACTATTGTTTTTATTGATAAAACATTTATTTATTAAGAGTCTATTTTAATATATTATAATAGATAGTAGTTATCTCTTTTAATTTTTTGTGGTAAAAGTAATAATTATATAGAGGATGCTCATCCCCTTCTGGTAGTGTTTTCTTTTACTTCTTGTGAGCAAACAATTGAGAGTGGACGGACAGTCACTTAATTGTATTAATTCAAAACATGTTATTGATAAATGAAATTTACAGGACTGGTGTTTAGCTTTTGATATTATTAATCTTTGGTCAATTTGATATCTCCAAAAGACGCATATTTTAGGGGGGAAATGAGTTTGTTTTCAAATGTAATGTTATTTTTATTTTAGAGTAGAGTATTTTCGAGTGTTTATGTGTCTAAAGGTGAGTTTATTTTTGAATAATTATATATACGCAGAGTTTGTTTTAGTATAAAGAAAAAGATAAAATATTATTGACTAATACAATACATGCAAAGTATATTGAAATATGAGACTATTCATAAGATTTTATAATTTTATAGATTCAATTATTGTCTTTAATATTTTTAAATGTGGAATTGGTTTATTCAATATTTTTAGTTTCAACGAAGTGTTTCTTTCAATAATATATTTGTTAAATAGTTATACATTTCTTTATCGTTAAAGTTGCACATTTAACTATAATATGTTATTTATTTATATGACTTATATTAATTTTAAAACATTAAATTTTATAAATTTATGTAATTTTTGACATTTTTACTTTTTTATGTTTATGTAATTATGCCAATATCAGTGTCACTGCATGATATTGTGTGTCTTACATATTATTATAACATTTGAGTGGTAATTTGTATGATAGTTTGATGGATAATTAAAGCTTTTAAATATATTAATTAATTATTGAGTGATAAATTGAAGCTGAAATTTAATTGTTCTTAAATGAGCAATTGACAAGATTTATTTAAATATTAAAATATGCGTCATAAATAAAAATGAAGTGTAATAATAGAATTTAGAATTCTGTTTTAAGAGATTATATAATAGAGGCTCAATTAAGTATTAGTACATGAAAATGGAAGAGTTGAACTTGGGGAGGAGTGTGCCTAATATGGCTAGTAACAATTAAGACAAGCTTATAGGGTGGACTTTCCAAATGATTTTATATATGTCCACTCTTTTTCTTTTGACTATTATAAAATTGTCAAACTCGAGAGATAAGAGATAAGAGATGAGATAAATTCGTATAACTCACTTAAAATCGATTCATAAATTTATAAAAATTTATTTAATATTAAAATTATAATAAAATTAATATTTCATATTTATAATAAATAAAAAATATTTTTAAATAAATAAATATTTATGATAAACCTAAATAAAATAGTAAAAAAACAATAATAGTTATATCGAGCCATAATAGTTATCTCTAAAAACATAAATTTATTTTTTAAAACCAATTGATATTGCAATACATATACAATTAAATTAGATATTAACTAATATTTATCACAATTTTATATTTTAAGATAGACTAATATGAAATGGTAAACTTGTAAAACACTAATAAAATTAAAAATTTATTAATTCTATAAGAACTTTTTTAAACTCGTAAAATTTTATAAAAATAGAGTTTACATACAAATATAGATTAACTCGTTATCATATTTTATAATAATAATATCTTAACCATTACAACTCTCAAAGAACTTCAATAATATCTTGTTACATTCAAAATACAAGCACGTGAAAATGGACTTGGTAGCATGGCTCATTATAAAACCTATAACATTGACATCATCAAACAAAATGAATTTGCTTTGTTGTTTAAGTGAGTAAATGATAAAGTGAGAAAACCAAAAATTATTATTTTAAAAAATTCATTTTTTTACTATGTTTTTTTATATAACTCACTTTATTCGTTTACTTTAGAGAAAATAAATTCAAATAAAATATAAATAAAACAAATACTCTTTTCTATTTTAAATATAAACAAAGTCAAAATATATTTAATTCAAATAAATTACAGCTAATTTAAGATAGGAGAGAGTATGTTTTATACACCTTTAAAAAATGTAGCTATTTTATTATTTTTTTAAAAAAAGAAAGTAACTATTTAACTATTAAAATTAGACAAATTGCACCGGTAATTTAACAAACGTTTTTCAGTTGAATTAATAAATTAATGAAGTCCGTAGTCGTTTGTGATCATTGTTGTATCACAATTTTTTATTTATTTTCTCACTCCTTTGGTATTATTAAAATATCTATCTGCTCATAAAAAATCTATCTAATCTATGGATAAAGTAACCGCTGTGGTCGTTAATAGTAGAGAGCTGAAACAGAAACAGAAACAGAAACAGTGGTACATGGTCGATGATGTCTTTGAGTCCCATGAAGATGAAGTACTACTCAAATCAATGTCTTCCCAAAACCCATTTTCTCAAAGTTCCCACCTTTCAATACCCCTTTTTCAAATTCAACCCATTCCCATATCCTTACACTAACTATGCTGCAAACAGACTTCATACCCTCTCATTCACCATCAACTGCAACCTCAAAAACAAGGCTGGAAATGACTTGTCCCAGAAGATTCTCTTATCAGAAGCTTCCCCTCCACCACTCACAATGGATAATGATGACCCTGTGAATCTTCCAGCTAGCTCTAAGAACAAGAAAGCCCCTTTTGGGGTTGCCAAGATTTTGAGTAAAAAGGTTTTGCAGATTCTCTCTAATTTGCCCTTGGCTATTGCTGAAATGTTCGCCATTGCTTTTTTAATGGCTTTGGGTATGTTTCTTTACTCTATTTCTCAATCTGTTGATGCAAAAGCTCCTCTAGTTTACTTAGTGTAGCAAAAGAGATGCTATTTTAACTTTCCATTCAATTGTTTCAAAAATTGTGTCTGCAAATCCGCAAATGTGCTTTAAGTGCTTATAATGTATAAGTTATTTATATGACAAAAGATAAAATAAAGTCAAACAATTTTGATATAAGTTATAAGCTGTTGTTATAAGCTATCCTAAAGAGTTTATGAAAATCAACTGAAAATAGTTTATGAGCATGGCATAAGTGGTTTTCGTAAATGCCAGTTGATAAACTCAAATAAAACAATACAAGCAGACCCTTACTCCATATGAACATATAATAACTAAAACTTTGACTTATGCCAGGCACTTTTATTGATCAAGGTCAGACCCCAGAGTTTTATTTCCAGAACTACCCTGAAGATCATCCTGTGTTGGGATTTTTTACTTGGAGATGGATTTTCTTCCTTGGTTTTGATCACATGTTTTCATCCCCTATATTTCTTGGAATGTTGGCTCTTCTTGGTGCATCCCTTATGGCCTGCACTTACACAACGCAGATTCCACTCATCAAGGTTTCAAGAAGGTTTGCTTGTCAATTTTATGTGTTCATAATGCTTGGTTTGGGAAATTTCTTGATCGCTCAAGGCCTAATTTGTTTCGTAGATGGTCGTTTATGCACTCGGCCGAGGTTATTCGTAAGCAGGAATTTTCAGAATCATTGCCAAGAGCATCAATCCAAGATGTTGGTACTATATTAATGGGAGCTGGATATGAGGTTATAATGTCATGCCATGACTTATGCTTAACTACTTTTTTCCTTTTTCTTCTTCTAGTTACTAGCCAATATTAGACTAGAAAACTTCGTGTGCTGACACAATGTAATTTTGGATTATAGGTATTCTTGAAAGGACCGACTTTGTATGCTTTTCGTGGACTTGCCGGTCGGCTAGCCCCTGTTGGAGTTCATATAGCACTGCTGTTGATAATGGTTGGAGGAACTTTAAGTGCTGCAGGGAGCTTTAGAGGTTCAGTTACTGTGCCACAGGGGCTGAATTTTGTTGTAGGAGATGTTCTAGGCCCTACTGGCTTTCTTTCCTCTCCAACTGATGCTTTTAATACAGAGATTCATGTCAACAGATTCTCTATGGATTATTATGATAGTGGAGAGGTAAATGTTGGTTTTTGCTTATAATGCTACTTGCAAGTTGCAACTGAATTCACATTGAGTTCACGAAATTTTAACTGGAATACGTCAAAATTTAATGTTTTCTGCAATTTTGATTTCTATCACTGTTGAATCATATTCCAAGTATGATGACGGCATTCACATTAAGCTATTTTGATGTTTGATGGGTATCACTCATAGTTAGTCATAAGTAGGCAAGTCACTCGAGTGGGAGGGGTAATCTTATAAGTTTCTAGGGTAATTTGGTAAACGGGACAATAGTATTTAAACACAAGTTGTAAATTGTAAACCATAAACTTGAATCATGATAGAAAAGTATGCAGCCGCTCTGCAGTCGGAGAGAGGCATTGTTCGAACACTGTAATTAAATCTCGTGTGTCCTTTGTTTACGTTTTGGTTTCTATTTTCTTTTGAACTGGGACTGTTGTTCTAACAATGTTCAATTTATTTATTTATTTATGTTACAGGTTTCACAGTTCCACACCGATCTTTCCCTCTTAAACATGGATGGGAAAGAAGTAATGAGGAAAACAATTAGTGTAAATGATCCTTTAAGATATGATGGTATCACCATATACCAGACGGATTGGAGTATTTCAGCTCTGCAAATTCTCAAGGACAACGAAGGACCTTATAACTTGGCTATGGCACCTCTAAAAGTCAATGGAGATAAGAAACTTTATGGCACTTTTCTACCTGTTGGAGATATTAACTCTCCTGATGTTAAGGGAATGTAAGTGTTTAAATATTCATTGTGACACTAAAATATTATTTTCAACATTTATATTTTTCTGTTTGTCTCATTATTTTTACAAACTTTGCTGAATTTTAGATCGATGCTTGCTCGCGACCTGCAGTCAATTGTACTTTATGATAAGGAAGGGAAATTTGCAGGAGTTAGAAGACCTAATTCAAAGCTACCAATCAACATTGATGGCTCAGAAATTGTCATTGTTGATGCAATAGGGAGTAGTGGCTTGGACTTGAAGGTGTGAGCTTAAGCTAAGCCTTGCTATTTTTCTTTAGCTGCAATTAGTTATGTTACCTTTGTGACTGACTGATTGCTTATGCAGATTGACCCTGGTGTGCCAGTTGTATATGCTGGATTTGGTGCTCTAATGCTCACTACTTGCATCAGCTATTTATCTCATTCACAGGTGAATCTCTGCATTTTTATATTTAACACTAGGCATATCAAATCATCATTTGTATCATCATTCTTTCTCCAACATTGTTTCTTCCCCCATTTTCCTGACAAATAACAATGACTTACTCTTTATAGGCAAATAGTAGTATTTTTTCCTTCACCGGAGTTTGAACCCTAGTTCTTTAAAAAAACGCACCGCCGCATGGTTAATAATATGATAATTTTTACAATACTGTAAAATGAGCTACTATTTAGTAAAAAGTAATGTGAAATCATCTTCAAAATTGTAATAACTAAATATATTGAAAAATAATATGCACGGTGGGAAAACTATATAAGAAAAAGAAGATACTTTTGTGTATCTTGTGATGCCTTTTGTTATTTTAAAATGTTCAGTTATATATTAAAATGTTAATTTACTCGTTGCTGAATTGAAAGATATGGGCCTTACAAGATGGGACAACAGTGGTTATTGGAGGGAAGACTAACAGAGCAAAGTTGGAGTTTCCGGATGAGATGAATCGGTTGCTAGATAATATCCCTGAAATAGTTGAATCATCTCTATAAAAGCAAGCTTGATAGCATTGGTGGTGGGACTGGTTTAGCTAGCTTATAGAGCTATTGAGACTTTAAGGTGGGAAAATAAAGACTCTTCAATTGGATCACAGCTACTTATATTATGGATTATATAGCAATGATGATAGTGTACTTTGACATACAAACATACAAATTGAATGCCATGGATGAGATGCTAAGTAGTTGTGTTCATTGGCTGAGTGAATCAACAAAACTTCTGAAGATCATCTCATACGACATTGTTTAGATACTGAGTTCATTAAATGTATATCTCATATATTTTTATTTAATTTCATAAGAAATTGTGTTATTTTTGCCCCTCATTAAGGGAAGTGAATAGTATCTTTGATATTTGGTATTTCCATAATGTATAGTTTGCAGTTGCAACTGCATAAAGATTGCTTCTCCTTTTATTGTATTGAGCTATTCCTGTTTAGATGTTTGAATTATAATGCCATCAATAGAAATATATTTTCATCTCCTTGTAGCCAGAGATTACAAATGCATGGATGGTCTTTGTGCTAATATATTGGTCTAACATGACAACTAATACTAAACACTAATGCAAATGACAACATTTAGAAGAATTTATTTAACTTAACATTGAGGTTTCTCATCGATAAATTCTACAAATCTAACGGTAACAGATCCTGTATTTCAAGTCCCTTTTTTAATTTTTATATTTAATAATGTAAAACTAAAGACCTACTTTACGTAAGTTGTGGTTCTTCCCTTTTCAAATCAAAGACATTGAATGTAACTATTTGATTGTAAAGAGAAGGCATATAGAATGGCCACTAGCCAAAAATGTATATCATGCATGATAGTGCTAACCTAATAACTGGCTTATTAAGAGCTTCAATCACATTTTATCTAATTCAAATTAAGAAAAGACATCAAGGATGAGAAGTGAAAATAGTAGCATCACAAATTGTATCGAAGCTTATGAAGTGCTCGTTAACGTTTTCCACGCCAAATTTGCGCATCATAGTTGTCTCCACTAGTTTCCAACCAATCAGAAAAATACATACTAATTTATAGATAGTTTAAGGAGGCTCCATCAAACTTTTTGTCGTGTTATGATTTTGTTGGTGCCTATGAAGAAGACGAAAAACAATATATATGAAAGTACAATTAGTCTCATCTAAAGTAAAAAGTTGTAAAATAAATAAATCAATGTTTAATATTATATCTACATATGATCGATCACATATATGTATATAATTTCAATAATTTATTTGATCATTATTTATTTATATTGCTCACTTTTAAGAAAACAAATCTATAAAGATAATAAAAACAAATAATATTTTTGAAATTTTAAAACAATTCTCTTTAATTTCAAGGTTTTATATATTCATTCTAATTACATATGTCCAAAACGGATATAAATTTTCTTCATTTATTACATACAATGAATAAGTGAATTTATAAATGAGAATATATACTAACAACTGATATTTTTCTTTGGAAAAAAAATATAAATAGGCAATTGAATAGAGATTGACTTTGGTGTTACAATCGTGAAATTGATGTTTGTTTCAAAACACATTTTTTAGTGAGAAGTCATACACCTCCTCTATAAAACCTTTCTCCCATACCAAAATCTATTTCAATAGTAACGTCCGTCCAAAATAGATTTAACAATGTTCGTCCAAAATAGATATAAATTCATAAAATATAATAATATTAGGTGATTTATTTTTCTTATCGAGAGTGTTCGATACAAAAGAATTTATATATTCTATTTAAAAATGCACCTCTAATATCTGTTAGCCATATATAGAGCTGGCAATAAAACTTTAAACTCTAAAGATTCTTAAAAAATTTCATACTAAGCCTATAATATTAAGTCTCTGTCAGAAATAATTTTTTCAAAATTCTGATTTATTATTTTATTAATTTTTGTGGGTTTCAGAGATAGGTTCATAAATTCAATATTTTGCTAATTGTAAAATTCTTTTTTTAAAAATTTTTTGAAATTTATTTTTCTAAAAAAAATTCAAAAACATTTTGTTATCAAAAAATTTTGTAAGAAATTTTTTTTTATCAAAAAAATCAAAACTTCTTTATCAGAAAATTTCAAAAAAATATTTATAAAAATAAAAATAAAAAAGAGTTTGTCAATTTTTTTTTCTTTTTTTAAATTAAAACTTTTTTATTGAAAAAATAGTCTATAGATTCTCTTAAACCCACAATATTTTAGGGTATTTGAAAGTTTGAGTTTTCCTTTTTGAAGTCTTTTTTAACTGAAATTTTTTGTTACTTAAAATTACTTGTGTCATTTCTCGGTCCCCTATTCCAACACTAACACCAACACCGCCGATCCTCCTCCTCCTCCTCCCACCTCTTCTTTCAAGCCATCGAGAAGCCCAAAAAGCTCCCACGTACCCGCCCCAAACTCATACCCGATCTTCTTCTTTCCGACGACGGCCTCGGTTACGTTCTTCGCTATTTCCCTCGCAATTTCAAATACCACGCGGCCACGAGGTCATTATCTTAATCTTAATCTTAATTACAATTACTTATATTTATTACCGTTCTTAATTACGTGTATTAGGTTCGTGATCTGGGTAACCTCATTGATTTATACTCCGATTGGCACTCTCGTTTGCTCCCTTATTACCCCTTCAATCAATTTGTTCACAAAGTCGAAAAAGTTGCTGCTTCAAAGCGTGTTAAGGTACTGTTTCTCTTCAACGCAACTCTATTTCGTTAACGTTCAATTATACATAGTTATCATGTTGCTACTACGTGCCTAAATTCAGCAACTATTGATTTGAGTTGGATGGTGATTGTTTTCCTTTGTTTCAAATTCTGCATATATTGTATGTTGTTGAATTCTTGCATGAATGCTGCCGATGCATGCAAGACTTTCACCCTCTTCAAAAATAGATTCTCACTTGTTCTAACTTTGTGTTTTTCACTTTTACTTCTTAAATTTGTTGTAATGTTCTTACTGTCCATGCTGTTGTCTTGAACTGTTGATTTTTTTTCTTTTAATTATATAAATTGGGTTTGTATTTTTATTTATCTACACCCATTAGACCATTACCAAGTACAAAAGTTGAAAATGTTGTTTTTAATGAATGTGGTTTCAGAGCAATAATAGTGATATTGTTTTAGGCGAATCGCATTGGATTCATTTTGCTGAAGTGTTAGGTTTTGAATTGTGTGAATTTTATGATGACACTTCATTGATGATGAATAAAGATGAAATGTTCCATCAGTCCCCCATAATATAAGCAAAAATGGGTCAAAGATAGTTGATATATTTGATTCAAATTTTGGACTAGGCCCTGTTTGGATAAACAACTTATAGCATAAGCACTTATGTATAAACTACTTTTTTAACACAATCTAAAATAAAGTCAAATTGTTTTTATATAAAAGTTAGAAGCTATTTTCATAAGCTATCTTGGTTAGCTTATGAAAATTTGCTGAAAACAACTTATGAACATGTCGTAAGCTGTTACTATAAACTTTTCCAAATAGTCTCACAAGTGCTTACGTGAGTAGGCAAGTTCAAATAAGTCAATCCAAACATCAACTTTCTTTGGCACATTTCCGCTCATATATCAGGACCAAGGGAGTAAACATACAGAGGAGGGAATAGTGGGGAAGGGAAGACGGAAGTGGGTGAGAATGAGTTTGGAATAAATATTCTCTCAATTGAAGTGATTTAAATAATTTAACTAAATGCAATCGTTGTTCAAGAGTTTATGGCAATCAATTTTTCTTCCCTAGGCCTCCTAATACATAGTGCAAGTTATAAGTACTCACTTCAACAAAGCTGTCATTGTGATGGGAAACTTTTTTTTTTTTTGTGCTGTTGAATTTGGGAGAGTTAAGATATGGAAACATGACACTATGGAGCTGCCGCCATAATCGGGTCAAGGGAAGGGTCAAACTCATTGTAAATGTGTGGTAGGTACTAGGCAGTCTTACCCTGCATTTGCTAGAAACAAATTCCACTGATTGAGTAACCTATTGTTAATGCATCAACAACTATTCCAGTAATTCGAAATGTTTGAGTTGTAGCAAGCAGCAGCAATGTTGCATCATGGAAAATAGCGTTTTGTCCAAAATCCGCTAAACTAAAGTGCTATAGCACTGATATAGCCGTTTTGACAACACTTTATACTAAATTGCATATCATGGAACTATAGTGATTTTTTCAAATTCCGCTATGCTATGCCTATATCCACTATTTGACAACACAAGTGGGAGTTTAATTGTATCAATAGAGAAAAGGGTTATTAAAGAGGTTTGTGAGTTTGTCATACTGATAGGTTGCTTAGAAGATGTTTATAGAAATGTCTTGTTTCCACATACAAGTATAGTTAACTTTTTTTTGTCATTGTTATTTCGGTTTATTTCTTTCCACTTGAGCTATCCCTATATTTATATAACACAAATAATTTTTCTGCTGATGTCACTTATTTCTTACTCAAGTAGCCAGCCATTTTATAACTGATTTTGAGCCACTCTTTTATCTGGCAGTACATTTCCAGCATCTAAAACTCAATGTGCTTGAAAACCATGTGTGCTTGTCAATAAGAGCTTCCTTTTCCTCCAAATCAGATGGCTTTTCTATTTCAGAAATTTCAAGAGGTATCTTCTAATGTTGTGTATGAATTGAAAAGTGAATACTTTTTTCCTGTTAATATGTCAAGATATGTGTAAGTTATTATATTCATTTAGTAAAAGTACAAAATATGGAAAATGACAGCAATTTAAAAAAATGAAGTTTTAATCTTGTTGCCTTGATAAATGACTTGCGGTCTTGACCGAGTGATGAAGTTCAATCGGAGCATAATATCTTCTTTTTTTTCCGGCCAGTAGATTAGAATCCAGTGTACTAGAAGAAACCTATATTTTTGAAGTCTTATATCTTTATTTATTGCAGGTTATGCTTGCAGTTTTAATGTTTTAGCAATTCTCCATGGTTTTATGCTAACTTAAAGTTTAATTTTTACCTATTGTGCATCCTGTGAAGTTTATCACAAAAATCTTGGTTTAAATTTTGTTTCCAGGCTGTGAAAACCCTTGCAAGAAGTCCCACTTTTGCTAGGGATCCAAGACAACTACAGTTTGAAGCTGATCTTAATCGTTTGTTCCTTTATACAAGGTAAGTATTATTTTGTCTCTGTATTTAATAATTAAGGGTGAATTAAACTTGCCTCTCTTTTTGTTTTTTTCATCATTGTATTTATTTTTTATTTATATTTTCTGCCGTGTTAATGCAACAAAGTGCTTTTTGTACTTTATTTATTGAATGGGCCAATGTTTTTGATAAACTCAAACTCTAAATTTCCTTCTCTTAATCACCCCACTGTCACTATTATGATACTTTAAAGAGAGATATAAATGAAGAGCCACAAATTTGCTTATTACTGAGAATGGTTCAATGCAAAATTACAAGTTTACTAATTACACCCCTACTTATAGTAACACTCAAAGGTGGCTCAGCTAGCACTAGCAGCTTCCTTTTATTAAAAAATGTTCAGATGCCTCCAATATAGTCAACGGTGTGTGATGTATTCGGCGACGGTCTTCTATGTAGATACTAATTTGTTTTCCAAAAACTTAGCTGCCACGTCAAGCTGTTGCTAATTATAAAACTTCGACTTGTTGCCCTATATTGAAAAAAGTATAATGACTGTGATAGAAACCAGAATTTTATTGACTGAAATTTATGAGCTGAAACTCTTACCATGTTGGAAATCTAAAAATGCAGAAAAGGAACTAAACCAGAGTTCTAAGAACTCCTAAACCAGAGCACAACTGCTCCTAATTCAGAGAAATATTCTCCTAACTATTTTGTAACTATTTCTGAATGATTTTCTAACTACCCTTCCCTCTCTTTTATAACAGAAATCTGTAACCAAATTCCATAAAGTCAGTGAATATACTAACTCTTATTCTCTAATCAACTTATCTTTTGGGCCAAGGCCCAATATCTAGTGTCCTATCAGACTGTTACTTCCAAGTTCCAACACAGACAATCAGTGGTATATGCTTTCTTTAATATTAAGAATGTGATATGAACCTTTGTGTAGGACTATAGTCACAAGTCTAGACATAGAAGAGTCCTTGTGATAGACATATGGTGAATGCAGTGAAGTGGAATTGTCCTTGACAGAGTCCCTTCTAAGGATACTAAAAATGAAAGAATACTTGATTGATTTTTTTATTAAATATAGTTTTTTCAAAGACTGTTAATAATAAAGGAAAGAGGTCATGAATGTTAGGATCCTGACTTACAAGGAAATAGATCCCAAATTATAAGAGCTTAATCAATTAAAGGACTATGCTGATTATAATTTAACCTATAAAGGAAACAAAAATAAAACAATTAACGAAAGAAAAAAAAAATCTGATTCAGCTGCTGCCTTCATTTTCTAATATTGCTGTCCAACAAAAGCATCCACATCACCACTTCTCTAATATTACTCTTCTCGGCTTTGAACCTGTCCTCAAGCTCAAACTCTGGATGGAATTTGTAGAAGTGGTCAACCGGTTCCCAAATGGCATCTACTTGACCACATTTGGCCGAGTGCTCTAACTGCTCCTGTTTCTCACAGTTGATTCTACTGCAACGAATAGCATGAAGAGTTGGTAGGCTTTGCTGTTACATAAGGGTTGTAAATTGGTAGTTCTTCTACAGCAGCTGGTTAGGATCCTTCATACTCTTTTAGAAGAACCATCTGGAACACATCTTGTCTTCTATTGAAGTTGCAGCCACACTCAATCCCCGTCTGTTAAACTCAACTGTATATGCCTCAGTTTAGCAGCTAAGCAAGGCAACATGAAATACAAAAAACCATTCCGAATTTTTGATGTTTATAACCGAGGAACCCCCCTAAGTTTCAACCACATCAGAATGTTATGATCATTGATCCACAAACAATCTGACCATTCCCTAGATCCTTCCCAGCTGAAGTTTGCCCCTTTATAGAACTATTGGATATCCCTTATGATGTTATTGAATATAATAATGATCAACTCTGATTGTCTTTTGAGCTTGATTACGTCTTACAATGAAGATTGACTCTTGTCAGCTCTTCATTTTAAGATTTCACAGATAATTTGTAAACTGTTTGATGTTATTGTAGGTTTATATAAACTTGATGCATATTTTTTCAATGTTGTTGTGTATATGATTCTTTTCCATGTTAACATCGTAACATGTTTTGCTCATGCAAAGACTTGAATCTCCAGCTACAATCTATTGGGGAAGAATGCTAGTGAAACAGATGCAGAAGAGATTATTGAAATGGCCAGTAAAGCCTCTGTTGCTGATCAACAAATGCAAGTACAAGAAAATATTCATTCTCAAATTAAAACATTTTGCACGTTTATGGATGAAGTTCTTCTTCCAACTAAAAAGACGGTGAATGACGACTCCTTTGAGTTCTCTCAACAAACAAACATTTCACCTCAACATAGTGAGCTTATTTCTGCCAATGGTAGGTGTGATTGTGTGATACACCAACTAACTGTCCTGATGAATTTTCTGTTTAAATTTTTTCTTTGTTTTACTTGTCCTTTAGAAACATTTTTTGCTCACTATTTCTTGTTCATCTCATACTGTTTCTCCTTTTGATCCAGGGTTGAATAGAAATATAACCTATTCTATAGCAACTATGAAATGTTATTGTCAAATTTTATAACTGTTATATTTACTCTATTCATATGCTATTGATAGGTTGTGCAGCTGTCCCTAAACAAAGATCAATAAGTCAAGCCGAACTTTCTCAGAAATTAAAGGATGGATTTGGCTTCAAGCTCGATGTTAAACCTTCCCAAATATCTCACAAGGAAGCCGGCCAAGGTCTATTTTTAGATGGTGTAGTAGATGTTGGCGCCGTGCTAGCCTTGTATCCTGGTGTAATCTATTCTCCAGCATATCATCATTATATTCCTGGATATCTTGATGAGCAGAACCCCTATTTAATTACAAGACATGATGGAACTGTCATCAACGCCCAACCTTGGGGTCGTGGAGGTGACGAGAAAGAACTATGGAATGGTAGAAAAATGGTAGTAGTTGAGGAAGGGTCTCAAGTAGATAATAGTGACGACGCACTCGAGCGTAGAAATCCATTAGCCTTGGCACATTTTGCTAATCACCCTCCGAAAGGGATGCTTCCAAATGTCATGATTTGCCCTTATGACTTTCCATTGATTGAAAACAACATGAGAGCTTACATTCCTAATATATTATATGGAAATGTAGAAGTAAATATGAAGAAATTTGGCAGTTTTTGGTTCAAATCTAGAGTTCCAAGAAATAGTGAATCACATGTTCCTACTCTGAAAACTGTTGTTTTGGTAGCAACTAGGGCTCTTCAAGATGAGGAACTTCTCCTGAACTACAGGCTGAGCAACACGAAGCAGTGGCCTGAATGGTATGCTCTAGTGGACGAAGAAGATATCATAGAAAAGTGAAATTAGCCGATGACTTGATGGAGTCGCAGTGGCTTCATGAAGCTATTTTTTCTTTTCTGTTGTCTTGACAAGCTGTAGCGTCATTGTTAATTTTTTTATTAATTAAAGTGATATTAATGACATTTTTTACATCTGTCTTTTTGAGAATATGTTATTCTTACCACTAAGTTGTAGTGGTCATCATTAATTGTACTTTATACCGAAGTAGAAAGAATGAGGTCATAATTTTGGTTCTTTTTTTAAAGTCAAAATAGACGTCTGGACGTCAAGACATCTGATCTCACAGAGAAAATGGTTATAGTTAAACTATATAAATCAAAGTACTATTTGGTAGATGTGATTATAATAAAAAAAGTTGATATAATGCAAAAAATGAGTCTTTGTATTCTGGATTTTTATTTTAAGGAAAAATATGGCTACTTCATTTTATCTATATGAGAAATACAAGGAGGAGCAAATAAATAATTAAGGCTATGAGCAACCCTATTAGTTTGCCTCTCAACAAATTTAAACTTGACTCGCTAATAGAACATCACGACCACGTGCTATAAATCAGACCTCGTCACAGCAGAAGGGCTTGACTTTTACTGCCACAACAAGCTTCCAAATCATGTTCCAGTCTCCTTCAAGCCGTGCATGTTCAGGAATTTTATCAGTATTTTTCTACAAAGCTTGTAGGCCGTTTTTACTGGTATCTAAGTTGCTCTTTCCATGTTCAATTGTTATATGTTAAAATATTAATTTACTTCTTGGTGAACTGAAAGATATGATGGACCTTCAAGGTACTGGTTAGCTAGCTTATAGCTTTTGAGACTTCAAGGTGACTGGGAACTAAAGACTCTTCAATTGGATCATAGCTACTTATACTATGGATTGAATACCAATGATGACAGAGTACTTTGGCATGCAAACATGCAAATTGAATGCCATGGATGGGATGATGCTCAGTAATTATCTTTGTTGGATTTGTGAATCAACAAAACTTTTGCAGATCAGCCCATTATACATTTTTTAGATACTAAGTTCATCTCATGTATACTTTTATTTATTTAATTGGGGCAGATACCAAAGCTCGTATGTCTTGTGTTATTTTTGCCCCTCATTTAGGGAAGTCAAAAGTATAATGGCTTTGTGAATCAACAAAACTTTTGCAGATCAGCCCATTATACATTTTTTAGATACTAAGTTCATCTCATGTATATTTTTATTTATTTAATTGGGGCAGATATCAAAGCTCGTATGTCTTGTGTTATTTTTGCCCCTCATTTAGGGAAGTCAAAAGTATCATTGCTAATGTTAAGTTTGCAGTTGCAACTTCATAAAGATCGCTTCTCTTTTAATTGTATTGAACTATTCTTGTTTCCATTCAAATGATGATAATGCCATCAATGTTCACAAATGCATGGATAACTTGGTGCTAATAGATTGATCTATGATGACAATTGACAACTTATACTAAACACTACCATAACGGCAACAATTGGAAGAATTTATTTAATTTAAATTGAGGTTTCTCATTGATAAATTTGAAAAGTAACAAATCCTGTAATTCAAGTCCCTCCTGTTATTTATACATTTAATAATGTATGTATGCGGAACTACTTTATGCGAGTTGTAATGCTTCTTCTCTTTTTAAATCAAACACCTTGATGAGCACATCTTCCACGGCCTGCATGAAATCCAATGATGCAAAATGTTATTAAACGAACTTGAATTGGATATTATCACTTCACACGCAAGGCAAGACAAAATACCTTGTCTGGTGTTGATGCACCAGATGTTACACCAATCTTTAATGGACCCTTTGGTAGCCAGTTTTCTTTCTCGACAAGCTCCCCGTGCTGAAAGATGAAAATATGAAACATAAAACATTATTACTAATGGTGAAAAAGAGCTAACAACGATTGATGATGTATAAAATCTTTTATTGATGCTTACATTCAACTTGTATGCTATTCTGTTTCCTGGACCAATTCTCTGCTCACTGTCAATCCAGTAAGAAGGAATTCCGCGTTCCTCAGCTATCTCTTGCAAGTGTGATGTATTGCTCGAGTTCCAACCACCAATTACTAACATAAGATCCATATCTTTCTCTACCAGCTTGTAAATAGCGTCTTGTCGCTCCTGAAAGGAAATTCAATACAACTGTTTAATTAGAATGAAGGCATATGTAGAATGGAAACTGGCAAAAATATATATAATGCATAAGAGTGCAAACTTAATAACTGGATTAACAAGAACTGCAATCACATTTTATCTAAAAGAAGAAAGAACGTCAAGAACTAGAGAAGTGACAATACCTGAGTAGCATCACAAATTGTATTGAAGCTTATGAAGTGCTCATTAACATTTTCCACGCCAAATTTGCGCATCATAGTCCTCTCCACTAGTTTCCCTGTGAACCAATCAGCAAAATACATGTCACAATTACTTCAAATTTATGAATAGAGCACATGAGAATCCATCTGCCTCTAACTCCAAAATAAAAAAATAAAAAAAAGCTAACCGATCTCTTCAGTCTCTCCTTTGAGCATTGTTGTCTGATTTGCAATGCCAAGTTTTATGAGGTCATTGTCTGGATCAAATCCCTTAGAAACTGCATATTTGAATTTCTGTACAAGAAATATAAACAATCACGATATCGAAGACTACAGGATTTTGAAAGCAAGAATCAGTCACAGGACAAAAGTTGTACCTCGAAAAACGCATCCCTGGTTGAGCTGGATCCATTAAGTTCACCACCAAGGATATAGTCGCAGACATATTCAGCCTGGATAAGTTTGTATGTATTGCAAAAATTACAACAAATTTCTTCAAGTCAAAGCATTCAATGAACATAAAATTGACTACTAGCAGCAAGTTAGAACAAACCTCTGCCATATTTTTTACAATTATGTACTTTGCAGCAAACGACGCAGTTGCTACTGTTTCCTCATGAGCATATTTACCATGAATTATCGAGGTATAATCTCCTTTTTTGTGCTTTTCGACAACATTCCATACCTTAAAAACAATTCATCGAAGAAATAATCTCAGTATCATTGGCGCATATTGATATATGAACTGAACAGACGCAATCAAACAAAAAAGAAAACCATATATCCTTACTTATAGCTACCTTTGAAACCCAAGGACAAGTAGTATCAACGATTTGAACACTTTTCTCACTCAAAGTCAACATCTCATCCACTGCAGCTCCAAAAGCAGGCAATATGACAACATCACCCTTGTTGACAACCTCAAATTGTTTCTTTCCTTCTCCAATAGGAATAGTTTGCACTTCCATCTCCTCTAGTCGCTGCATCAATAATTTATCAAGCTCAACAATCAACACGTTTTTTTTGGTAAACCAAGACATGCACTACGTACAACTGCATAGACTAATCACATGAGGTAACTGAGATCTATTTAAGGATTAACCACATCCATCATATGTTTTTTCATACATACCAGCCATGGATTGAACCCCCAACCAAATGATTAATGACTCAATGGGCCTAAATATCTACTTTTTTTGTCAAACCATGTCAGTACGAAGTACAAACACAATATGTAATGGCATGTGCAAATAAACACGGAAATGATCGAGTTCAGAACATTAATAAGTTTTTACCAACTTCATCAACTGATTTACACAACAATCAATTAACAATTCAGAGATTATTGAATGTGGTTATGAAATGTATATATATACCTTATTAACAGTTGGGTTGTGGATGATTTCATTGGTAATCCAAATTTTGTCATTAGGAAACTGTTTTCTGGCCTCATATGCAATTTGAACAGCTCTCTCAACTCCCCAACAAAATCCAAAGGATTCAGCTAGCATCACAGTGACATTACCCCATGTATACTCAAACCCATTTTCCTTCAAAGTCTTAATGATGTCACCTGAAATTACACACAAAATCAATAGTCACTGGAAAACAAACACAGTGAACAACTTATGTTTGAATTGACTTATTTTAGCTTATCTACTAGCATAAGCACATGTGAGACTGTTTGAGAAAGCTTATGAAATCAGCATACAACATGTCCATAAACTCTCCGGGATAACTTATTTGAAAAGAGTTTGACTTTACTTTAACTTTTGTTATAGAAATAGATTATACATAAACACTCATATGATAAGTTCTTAATTAAGTGGTTTATCCAAACAGACCTAAACCTATTAGCAGAAGCCAAACCTAAATAAGCTTAACACTAACTTTGAGCTCAATATCCATGCAAATAGAAGAAAATCATGTCACAAATCAATTAAATAACAAAAATTAAGTAATCAAAATTTATCCTATGTAGCCAAAAAAAAAAAAAAAACACATGCCCAACTAGAAAGTAACACACTTTTGTAGTACAGGATTCATAAGCATATACAAAGAAGCTAAACATTAATTTTTCAGCCGAATTCCCATGAGAAATTGCTTCGGGAGACAGAAATTGCTGAGTTAAAATAAAAGGGAAATTGTTTTGACTTGGAAGGAAAGAAGAAAGATAACATACTGGTGTACTCGCGATTCATGAGTTTGAGGGTCTCTTCTTTGCGTCCAAAGCCTTTGCGGTTATAATTGTCACTCCTGGTGAGGTTCTTTCGGAACAGCTTTGGATCGAAATTGGAGTCAGTGGAACAACGAACTGAGAAGACTTTCCGGCAGCGGAGTCTCTCCGGGAGAGGGACGTCAATCCGAGTGGCGGGGAGACGGCAAAGGTGTGTGGAGAAAGCCATTGGAGATACAGTCAAGAAAAAGACAACGCTCTTGCTCTGTTTGGTTCTGTTGTGGTGATGCTTTTTTATTCTTTGTTCTTCATTATTTTATTAGTACAAAAAACTCCAAAGTTAACTACTTCTATATTATTCAAAAGTAACTATTACTATTAAATACTCATTTTAGTAAGCCTGTTTTCTTGACAAATATATTATTAATTTTAGTCTACCTCATAAAAAAGTAACTTATCTCAAAATTAAATGAAACCCTCAAATTCATTTAAACACTTTGTCGGACTTCTTTCTGTCTATAAATGTGTTTTAACAGCTATATTTTAAATTTAAAAACATTTGAATAATATTGACGTCCAAGTTATATAAGTTTCATTACATAGATATCACAAAAATAAAAAAATCGAATTAATTAAACATATAATATACAATAATATATATATAAATATTGATTCCGATGTATAATATTAGAGTTTAATTTAATTATGAGATAAATTACTTTTTATGATGTAGATTAAAATTAGTAATATATTTGTTAAGAAAACATTCTTACTAAAATTAGTATTTAATAGTATTTTTAATTAGAGTATTTCATTTATTGACTACTATTTATAATTAGAGTATTTTCATGTTTATTTAATTCAACTAATACAAATCATCTACAATCAAAATGAGTTACCTGCGTTGTTTAGGATCGGTTCTAACTGATTTTGTGTTTTTTTTTTTATAGTCCAAAAAGCTATATTTTAACACATTTTGAACAATAGTACTCAAGTCCGGTCCTAGGCGAGTTGCAAATTAAGCAGAAAACCAACATATTTTCTATAACATTCTTTTTATAATTGTTTTTAAATTTGCTTGCAACTCTTTTAATTTTAAATTTTTTTTTCATATCCATTTTTTTTTACAGTATACTATAAATACAATAATAAGGAATTAATTTGAATGAATGTAAATTATAAATTGATATCTAGTTTAATTTAAATGAGTGTTAAGATTGGATCATGGATTGGTAAATGAATTGAATATTGTTTGAACCAACTTTTTTTTTAGTCTTTGGCCCAATTTTTACCATTTTTTTAAATTGATTGTGTTAGCTACCCTATACCTACACGGGCTAGTTCGAATTGGCAATATGTTTAAGGAAATTTTACCCCATACTCCTTCAATTATACCTATACTCCAATTTTATGCATAAAATGACATTTTTGTCCTCTTATTCACTATTTACATTTCCAGAACAAAAAAGTGAGTATTTTTTAAAACTTCCGAAAAAGTTGAGTCGAAGTTTTCCGGTACAGAAGAAGCACCCCGAAAAACTTGGTTGAAACATTTTCGGTACAGAAGAAAATTACAAAAATAAATTAAAAAAATTAAAAAAACTAAAGAATAAAATTTAAAAAAATTGTTCTGTATCGGAAAACTTGAGCAGGAAGTTTTCCGGTACACAAGCTTTCTCTTCTGTACCGGAAATCTTGTGGATGAAGTTTTCCGGAACACTGTTCTGTACCAGAAAACTTGGGTCTGAAGATTTCCTGTACAAAATTTTTCTCTTTTGTACCGGAAAACTTTTTTTTCAAGTTTTTCGGAACTATGTTGTGTATCGAAAATGTTGGCTTTAAGTTTTCAGTAAAATAGTCAAAAAAATTTGAGGGCATTTTTGGTATTTTGAAAAATATTCGGGGGTACAGGGATAATTTGGGGGGTACAGGGTCAAATTTTCTATGTTTAATCAAACTGGGCCAAAAAACCATAAAAAAATTCAGACTAAAATTATTAAGCTCGAACCTATGTTTTTTGCGGGTTGTGCAAGCCGACCCATATATGCTAGCCTGTTTTAATAATTCTATTCAAAACGATCAACTCTCTTCAGATTTGGAAGTCAACTCAAATTCTATGATGTCGGGCATGACATATCCAAATGTTATTGTTAATAAAAATAATTTAGATTACAAGTGTTCTTAAGTCTTAGTTAAACTAATTACGTTGAAAATCATGTTTCAATTCGAAGATAAAGTTACATCCCATAATTGTTTAGGACTTGAAGATATTGCAAAAAAATTTTAAAAAAATTGAAATGTTAGTGAAACAAATCATACATATAACACAAAAGCAACAAATTGTTCTCCTACTAGTGAATAGTCTTTTACGAAGATGATTTCTAAGACAAAAAGAAAGAATATGTAAAAAGACATATATTATATAATTTATGTTCAGTAGTTAAAAAATGTGGATGATTTAAGGAATTTTTGTCTTTTTTATTTACTTTATAAATTGATTTATGTCTCACATTTGTTTTTCTTTCTTTTTAATAAATTTTTAATTACAAATTTGACTTTGATGTCGTTAATGTCATAAATCTATACCGATGCTTCAAACACTTTAAGTTTGTCACATTTATAGACTTTTTTTCTTCTCTTTTATATTAGTAATAACTTAAATATTATACATTTATTCATAGATTAATTATTTTAATTTTTAATGACTTTGAATTTGTATTATTTATATTCAATGTACTTTATTAGTTTAAACAAATAACTATATATTTATTTAGTAAAAAAAATAACATCTTAAAAATTAATAAATGTTTTTTGAAATGCACCAATTAAATATCAAATTTATAATTAAATGTTTAAGAAATTTAATTATGAATTAATAATTATATTATTTTTGATCCATCTAATTTTTATCAATTTAAATTAAAAAATAACTTTTTTTTATAAAGAAACTTAATAATGGAACATCTATTGCTGTTTAGATTAGACTACATTGTAGAATCGGAGGAATACACAATATTTGATTTTTCACCATCAAACGTCGGGATAATTATACAGGTCAAACGAGTTCAAAGTTCAAAGCATTGATCGGTATCCTATTCCTTTATCTTTTGTTAGACTAATAAACATGTTAGATATGTCCAATTGGAATATTGAGTCTTGGTATTGGGTAAGATGCTAGGGGAAGTAGTATCCTTTGCATCAAAAAATAAAAATCCAAAAAATGGTCAGAATCTTCTTTATTTATCATATTATTATTTTTTTATATTTAATTGTAATTTTATTTCTGTTATTTTTATTTATTTATAAAATTAATATGTTATTTAACAGTTTTAGTATTTTTTAAAAAAAAGTTAATTAAAAAACTAATAATTTAATATAATTAAAATAAGATAATATACGATCTTAAAATATATAATCATTTAAATATATTGATTATTTATATCTTATTAATTAAATTATATGAATAAATCAATCAATAATTTCAACACGGTGTCTTTAGGAAATTTTATTACAAATTTTTAAATATTAATTATTCAACATCATCTATTTATTAACTACATATTTAATAAATATCAAATTACTATTTTTCAATTATTAAAAAAATCATATAAATGATCAAAACTATTAAATTTTTAAATAGAGGAATGATGAAAATAAAAGACCAATATTATAATTAAGTATTTTTGTTTTATTATCAAAATTTGAACAATATAAAATATAATAACATTATAATATTTATTATAGACTCAAATATTTTTATACAACTAAGAAACGCTTAAAAATTATAATAATAGAAACAATAAATAAAAATACTAAGATGATTTTAACTCATTTAAAAGAGCTCCGAGAATGTGTAAAAAGGTGAAAATCCCAACACCTTATCTAGAAGTCTTTTATATGCAAATTTTTGTTTAAAATAAAAACCTAATTGTCTAACTATATCAGTCAAAAACAAGAATTCGTGCATTTAATTATGCATTCTCCGCTATTTAATACGACAATCAATTAAATGGAAAAACACTATCCTTCCCCATTGTCATGCTTATCCTTGTTGGACTGCCGATGTATCTAAGAATTTTTTGTTGTTTTTAATCTAGAGATTAGTGTTTTGATTCGGTCAAATTTTGCATCTATGATGTCCAATTGTAACATTTCTTGCTATTCAAGTATATTACAACTGCTTTGTCTAAACTCTTCTATTTTTTATTTTAAAAGGCTTGATTTATAATTATTTCCAACAAACAATAAAATTAACCATAGTAAATTGATAATTGCAAAAACAACCGAGAAATTAAAGCCTCCAAAATAACATCATTGTCAAATTTCAACAAAAAAAAAAAAAAATAGAAAACCAAAACAATATCTCAAATTGATAATAAATTAAAGGTGTCAAAACATATTAATGCATTTAAGAAAAGATAAAAGAATCGAAATTCGGATTAATGGAGGAAGATACAAGAAGAAGAGTGTAAAGAGATGAGAGGCATAACTAGACATGGCAACGAGGCGGAGTGGGGTGGATTTCGCCTTCTCCACACCCTAATCGGAAAAAATGCACATCCGATTAATCGGAAAAAATTTACACCCGCTCCAATTTTTATAGCAAATATAAAATTTAAACATTCATTTATATCCAATTAAAGCAAATTTTTCCACCTAAATCAAGTGAGTTGGAATCAATATCCGGTGAATATACAAATTTTATTGTGGTACGTAACTTTATACTCCCTTACTTTCATTTTGCCACGTTGGTTACAGGCTTACAGCTGTCGTTCGTGTACCATTCAACATTTCTCATTTTCTTATAATAATTTTTTTATTTCTTATGTTATTAGTATTAAACGCTTTTTTCACTATTATTATTTGGAAAATGTTGATTATCACTAGAGAAGTTTGCAAGAAAAAAAACCAATATATGACAACATCAGATACTTACAAATTATAATTATCTATTCTTTCATGTATAATAAAGCAAATATTTATTAGTCCAAACTCTTGTTTTTGTGTCTTTGTTCAATTCATATATAAATCATTTGTAATAAATAACACTTCTCTTAACAAATAACACTACTCTTATTATATTATTATATTTTTATATTCAAGAGTGTAGATAATAGTCATTCGTTATCAGTTTTATTGAATAAAAATATATACATGTTATATTCATAGTTGTTTGAATATTTATTTGACAAGTATTTAACATATTTTGAGATAAATACAATATTATATAAAATCGTATTTTATTTTTCATAAAGTGTCATAATATTATATTTATATTTTAATAATATTACTCAATTGTGAATAAATTATACTATTTGATTGAAATAAACCATGTGTACTCCACAAATTTTTTATGATAAAATTTTCTTATACATTTCGTTTATAGTTTAATGTATTATACATTAGAATTTAGAAATAAAGTGAATAACCTTTTTTTTTTCGTTTAAATGTATTTAAAGCAAATATTAATACCGTCATGCTAATAAGTGTTAATTTGTTAAACAATTAAAAAAGAAAATAAAAAATAAATTTTGAGTAAAACATATATATTTTTATAATTTAAAAATATAAATTACATAAGTTTCAAAATTTTATTCCTACATTGAAATTATTACGGGACACTTATTATTCTATATTAATATATGAAACTTAATTTGATGAGCAGGCTTGAATAAATGGTGGCCAATCTTATATAACCCACAAGACAAGACAAGAGTTTAGGAATCATAAGTGGTGTGGGGTAGGGCCTTGATATGATATCCACACATAGCAGAGTAGAGGATGGCACCTCTGCCAATGAGAGAACATTCTAATGGATAATAATATTAATAACATAGCTTATTAACTTCATCAAAACTATTTATTATTCACCACTTCATATATTATTTATTTATTTCCTTCCAAAGTATCATTCATTCATTCATTTTTGAAGCCATACCAATGGAGGTTTTCTCTGTCACAGCAACTACCATTCCTTCCTCTCTCACACATAGACATGCTGCACATAAACCTTCTGCTCATCTCAACCTTTCCAAATACTCACATTTCATGACCTACCCTTTCACCACAACACCCATCCAAAACAGAATCCGTGCCAATATCATAAGATCTCAAGCTTCAGGTGATATATAATATCAACAATAATACATGTTTCTTATAATTTACTCTGTGTGTGATTGAACTGTGTGAATCTTATGTTATGTTGAACATGTATCTTCATTCAAGGCTCAACAAAATCTAGTGTAGCTGAGGGGCTTCCTGAGAAAACAGATTCCAAGGATGATAATTTGGTATTTGTTGCTGGTGCCACTGGCAAAGTTGGTTCAAGAACTGTTAGGTACATTTCTTATTACTCCACACTCAACTTAATTCACCTTTTCAGATATTAGTAACTCTATGTTTGCAAAATGCTGATCAGTGATAGTTTCATTTCATCCAGGGAGCTAATAAAGCTTGGTTTTAGAGTCAGAGCTGGAGTCAGGAATGCTCAGAGAGCTGGTCCATTGGTTCAGGTATATACATATATAGAAAGGTTATTTTTTGGTTAGGGTGATTCACTTAATGATGTATAAGGTTGTTGATAGGAAACAAGCTAGTTGATAGAAAATAAGGTAGATGATAGTTTATAGTAGATAAATTTGAAGATTGTTTAATAAAATTAGTAGTTGAACTATACCAAAAATACATTTTAATTAATTTTTTTCAATGATTAAAATAGCATCTCAAGAAACACTATAAGCATGTGAGAGAGAAAACCATTACCAAAAAAAAATCTATTTTGATCATATGAATTTATATCCTATTAACTATCCCTATAAGCTAGCGGTTTGACGTTACCAAATAGAGTCTAAGTAACATTACTAATAATTAACTTCTTAAAATGGATAATTGGATATCTATTAAGGATATGAATATTATCTGCAGAGTGTTAAACAATTGAAGCTTGATGCTGCTACAAGTGGAGGGAGTGAAGGTAAGCCGAGAAAGTTTTTTCTCATTGACAAAAAATGCTGCTGTGTTGGATAACAGAATGTTTTTGGTTTTTAGCCCAGCTGTAGAGAAGCTTGAAATTGTGGAATGTGATTTGGAGAAGCCAAATCAAATTGGATCAGCATTAGGGAATGCATCAACTGTTATATGTACCATTGGTGCAAGTGAAAAGGAAGTTTTCGACATAACCGGACCTTTTCGAATCGATTACCAGGCCGCCAAAAACCTAATTGATGCTGGTAAATGAACCTTTCATTAATCATTATGGTTATGTTAATTTCAGTGCTTTTTGTTTTACACGTTCCTAAATGTTGAAAACAATTTTTTTTGGTTCATTCTTTCTGTCATGCAGCAACTGTTGCTAAAGTAAATCATTTCATATTGGTTACTTCATTGGGAACAAACAAATTTGGTTTTCCTGCAGCTATTCTCAAGTGAGTGTGAAAAGCTTTCTCAAGCAGTAGTTTCATTATTCTCAAGTTCACATCATAAAGCACTTCAACTGATTGCTTAGTTTTACTTGTACAGTTTATTTTGGGGAGTCCTGTGTTGGAAAAGGAAGGCAGAAGAAGCATTGCTAGCCAGTGGAATTCCTTACACAGTAAGTCATTGTGATACTAATTACGCCGAAGCGCGAGGTCCTAATTATCTTATTATTATGCTACTCTTTTCAGATAGTGAGACCTGGAGGCATGGAGAGGCCTACTGATGCTTACAAGGAAACTCATAATGTAACCTTATCAACTGAAGATACTTTATTTGGGGGTCAAGTCTCAAACCTTCAGGTACTTATCATATGAAATGTTTTCATGTATAAGAATATATGTATTAGTTGATGTATGTGAATGCTGTGTATTAGTGCTAACCAAGTGCAAATATAACTTACTCAATGCAGGTTGCTGAATTCATGGCAGTCATGGCTAAGAATCGCGATCTTTCATATTGTAAAGTAGTGGAAGTCATCGCAGAGACGACTGCGCCACTGAAACCTATGGAAGAACTTCTTGCAAAGATACCTTCTCAACGCCCTTACGTTTATTCGCCTAAGGTAGGTACTTTTTATATAATATACATTTTGAGGTATATATATGGAACTTAATCAAAGCTGTCAGTTTTAGTCTTGACAAAGAAGGATTGTTCAACATACTATTCTACCTTGTTAATTAATTGTTTTATTGGTATGATTCAGAAACCAGCTACTGCAGCTGTCACTGATCCAGGTCCCTCTACTAATGCTGTGCCAGAAGTACCTACCATTGTCCCTCAGAAAGAAACAGCACAACCTAAACCAGTGGTGAAACAGCCACTTTCTCCTTATACTGTGTAAGCCAGTAAATTTTTTAATGTGGATACCGCAGTATATTTGTTGAAAGTAAACTTTTTAATGAGGAAAAATAATAACTCATTTGGTGTATGAATTTTCAGTTATGATGATTTAAAGCCACCGTCATCTCCTTCTCCAACTAAGCCTAGTGACAGGAAACAGATAGAGATCATTGATGCAGTGCCAACATCTAGTTCTTCAGATACTCCAAGTAGCATTACAGGAATTGATGGCATTTCTGAGATAACATCTTCCTCAAAGGGGAAGGAGTCTCTTTCTCCTTATGCAGCGTAAGCCATTCTCTAACTTTGCGGTGATATCATATGTTAGTATTAGTGTTGTCAATCACAGATTTGTTTGTACCAGTGTTGTCAATCATAGATCGTAGAAAATAGTGATTTGTTCAAGGTTTGCTACACTATAGCGCCATAATAGAGGCTATTTGACAATACTGTGTTTGCTCTAAACGGTATATTGTAGAACAACAATTATTTGTTTAAATTCCACTATACTATAGCACTGTAGTCACTGTTTGACAACACTGATTAGTACACATTACTATTATTCTTATCTAAAACTCTTTGGTTTTGCAGCTATGAGGATTTGAAACCTCCCACTTCTCCTAGCCCAAGACAAAGTAGTTCCAGTGACAAACCTCTTAGTGCCTCAACAACTGTGGACACTGTGTCACCATCTACAGTTGCTGAAAAGAATCCTTCTCAGGGTTCAAATTCTAGTAAATCTCCTTACCAAGTGTAAGTCCAATTTCATTCTTGTTATCAACAACTAGCACTTTTATTGTGGTATCCCAACTGTTGTAGTTTTCTTTTTTCTTGTGTTGATTTGTTCTTTAAGGCCATGCTATATATACATGCAGATATCCTGATTTAAAGCCTCCTAGTTCACCATCTCCTAATGCACCAACTACATCACTAGCCACATCTTCTGTTGGTGTGGTGCCTGAGATTGATACAGTATCAAACAATGGACCAGCTCAACTTTCAGTAGCAGATAAACCAAATGATGATGGACAGAATCTCCATGAACCAAAATCAAGACCACTTTCACCTTATACAATGTAAGCTGCTTTCAACTTGCATTCATTTTTTCTCATTTTCTTTACCAAAGATTCTTCACTCCTTCAACTAACCTAACATTATTTGTATTAAAATATTGGTAGTTTGATCTATATCAGTTTTATGTTTTTTTTGGGGGCAGTATTTATTTATTTAGTTATATAATAGTTACATTATGATGTTATGCAAATGAATTTTCAGGTATGAGGAGTTGAAGCCTCCTGCATCACCATCACCTTCCTTCAGAAAATCCTAGGAACTGCCTCCTGCTTATGGAATCAGATAAGGTTAGAAATGAAAATTATTAAAGTATTAGTGTACCTTTGTGATTATATAAACTACTATACGTTTAAGCCTTATTTTTTGTGCTGAAATTCTTGTTGTGATATAAATGTTGGAGCAAATAGGATTATTGTATTGAAGAGTTTATGCAGCAATGGAGGATATATGTGATTCAAATATGAAGATAGGAAGCATCTATGCAAATGGAAATTTTCAGCCATGCCATTTATTTCTTTATGATCTTTTGAGGATAGTCACTCAATCTTTTTATTTATTAAAAAATTACTTCTACCATGTTGCAATTTTTATGAAACTTAAATAAGGAAAAGGTATACTTACTTTTCATCATCAGTTTTTCCATTTATTTTATATAGTATTATTTTCATGTGCAATTTTATTTTATTTACGAACAGCAATCACATGTGATGTCACTCCATTTTGGTAGCCTTATAATTTTGGATTTTTTTTTCTTATTGTTTTACGAATTTAATTACAACTAACCGATTTATTGACAATTAATGTTATTTTACAAATTTAATTTTTATGAGGGAGATTTGCTTTTGTTCTCATGATAATATTTATCTTTGGTTGTATAAAAAGATGTAAAACAATGAAGGGTATATTGATAAGAAATACTTAATGGTTGAAATTTAAGAAGAGTTTTATAAAAACGGACATAAATTTATTAAGAGCCATATATTATTTATTAAATGTCAAGTAGATAGTGTATAGTTCCTTGAATAAATGTATGTAATTTGTAGATAATAATATTATAATTACATGTCAGCTTGGTATAATATATGATAAAACTAGATACATGTTCATAGAACATAATTTTCTTTTAAACTGTATAATAATTAGGCAAAAATACTCTTTTAATTTTTTAAATTTAGCTGAAAATAAACTGTTTTAAATTTATTTTTGCCGATTCGATCCGTTAAGTTATATTTGTTTGTTCCATTAAATTATACACCACTAAACAACTTTGTTCTCAAGTTGAAATCTACTAAAAACACTTATATGAGCGCAACATTTAAATACAAAATTTTTAATATGCAAGACTTCTCTCTTTTATGAGTTTTGAAATCACAATGTCAATTAAAAAAAAATGAGTTTAAATTATAATTATTTTAAAAAAAATTAATGTTAAAAATACTTATATGAACAGTTGTGTGATATTATGTGAATAACATGTATAAAATTATTTATTTTTATCAAAATAAATGATTTGTTAGCATTAAATGGTTGAAGATGCAAGAAAACATGGTAGTGTAAATGTCACTAATTATGATTTATTTTTAGATGGTAAAAGGTCAATAGTTTTGACTTTAAAAATTTCTTTTGTTTAAACATTAAATTTATTATTTGTAATTGCAACTATTATGAGTCGTTATTTTTATAAAATACATTTAAATAAGTTATTAATTAGTTTTAAAGTAAACAAATATTTTAAGATAATTTTATCTAAAAAAAAATGTCTCTTTATGTTTAAAATATTATTAGTTTACGTCTAAAAAATGCAAAATATTATAGAACACATAAATAAATAAAATTAATTGATATAATTAAATTGTTTCTCATTTAATTTTTAACTTAATTGCACTTTTGACTTTTTAATTTTTAATTTTTAATTTTGATCCCTTGGTTTAAAATGTGACTTTCACATTTACCATTTTTTTTATTTTTCGGTCCACGCATATTTTTTCCAATTTTTTGGGGTGATGTAGTGACATGATGAATTTTTTATTTTAATTAATTAAATAAAACAAAATTATATTTACTTAATTAGAAAAAAAAAAAATAATATTAAAATCTCTAATATGTAATATGAAGTACATATTTATATTAGATTGAATAACTACTACAATCAGTCTGAATCCTCTTAACATTATAATTGAATATCTTTCAATCAAATTCTTCGGTGTTATTCATGATTTTTTATTTCTCTTTCTTCCTTATCTCTTCTTTCTCCTTCTTCTTCATCCTTCTTTTCTCCTTCCCCTCATTCCATCCTTCATTTCTTGATCTCAAAGTCTAAATATTTCGAATTCAAACTATATATTTTATATTCTTCATCCTATGAATTCAAACTGGAACCATAATTTAAAACAAAATCATGACTATAACTTCTACGTGATTTTCTCTTTTTGTTCGTCCGTTCTTTTATTGAAATAGAAATATGATCTATTTTTTGAGTTTTCCTCTATGAATCGTTGTACTTTCTATCATTTTTTAAGTACTTAGTCAAAATCTTCTTGTATTTTCCTTGAATCTCATTTTCACGGAGCTTTAAAGTTGTCTTTTTCTAAACTCGAATAAAATTAAAAATGAAAGTTTAGTGTATGACAATAGTATGACTGCATAAATAGTTGAAGAATTTATAGAAACTTCATAATAGTTGGAAAATGGACCAAATTTTAAATTAAGATTTTAATTTTAGTTTTTAAATTAAGTAAATATAATTTTTTTTAATTTAATTAAAGTAAAATAATTTTCATCCTGTTATGTCAATCATCAAAAAGTCCACCCTATTATTGTGACATTACCAAAAAATTGAAAAATAACAAATAGAAAATTGTAAAATAAAAAATAAATAAATGTGAAAGATCAAAATAACTCGTTTAAAAATGAGAAAATTGATAAATTAAAGATACCAAAAAAATAAAATTAAACCTTAATTTTTAAGTGTCCAAACACTTTATTTATGATTGTGTGAGTGCAAGACTTCCCCCGAAATCTATTAATTCACTTTGTTTGGATACTTGCATTAGTTGTTAGAGATACCAGATTAATCAGAAAGAAAAAGAAAAAAAAAACTGTAAAGATACCTTTGTTGTTGCAGAATAAACCACCAACGAAACAACTTTTCCTGAGTTGTCATAGACACCAACCTTATATGTCGAAATAGACTTATACGTGACCAAACAATAATATTGATGTTTTAAAAATCTTTTATTTAAGGATTTCAGAAAGCAAAAATTAGCTCATTACGTTGAACAACAACTTTTTATGGTGAACAATAACTTAATATTCAAGAACTTGTCCAAAAAGAAAAAAATTAATATTCAAGACGACTTGTCAACAAAAGAAACATAATATTCAAGACAAGAGAAAAAGTTATGTGTCCTCGTGCAAAATAATTTTACACGTCTAGTAAAAAATAAATATTAATTAATTATCTTTAAAAGATAATTATTAAATAAAAATAAATGGTCAGATTTTTTATTTATTTTAAAAAATAAATAGTTCAGATTACGTTACTCTCGATACAATATTTAAATCTTTTATTAAAATATTAAATTTGATGAATAATTTAAAACAATATACTTTGATGAAAAAATTAAATTGACTAACTCAGTGCACGCGTGGCAATCAGCATTAGCACCGTTTTGTACGCCGGCGCTAGGGTTCCGAGTGGATAATGGACGATAGACACTCGACGGCGTCGGCAACACCAACACCTGAACCCTCAACTGCATCGGCATACCTTAATCCTTCCTACTGGTAATCACAATCACTAATCAAGGCTAGTGAACATTTTCATTATTATTATTTTTACTAATTTTCTCGAAGTTTTAATGCTTACTTTATCTCAGGGATGAGAGGTTCTCTAAGGAAGAGAAATATGAGTGGTTCAAAGATTATTCCCATTTTCGCCACCTCATTAAACCCCATCTCACACCCCATTCATCTGTATGTAATATCAATTAGTATTCTTATTCTTATTCTTATTATTGTTGTTGAAATATTGATGACATGAATTAAATTGCATTGCATTTGCAGGTTCTTGAGCTTGGATGTGGAAACTCACAAATGTGTGAAGGGTTGTACAAGGATGGAACAACCAACATAACTTGCATTGACCTTTCACATGTTGCAGTTCACAACATGCAAAACCGTTTGCTTTCTCACGGAGTCAAAGGTTCGCTTACCTTGCCTTCTAGTATTTTACAATCCATTCCACAGGATCAAAGTAAATTAATTACTAATTATTGTAATTATTATGTTGTTGATACTATACTTTGTCTATGAAGCATTGACGCATACACACACACCAGACATTACATTGGCACTTACACACCAATAACAATTTGTAAAAATGGAAGTGAATGATTGCATTCACATGTGTCGTTGTCGTGTTAGTGTCTGATACCTTCGCATAGTGATTTTACTCCCAAGGGAGTGGGGGATTTTACCTTAGCGCTTTAGTATGCACACAACTATATAATAGAATTATCATAGTTGGTTATCAGACCTTCACCGATAATACATAGATTCTTAATTCTTAATAATACTAGGAAAAAAAATGCCATCTACTTTGCCGGGTTGGAAAAGGTGTATATGATTCGGTATCATTGGTGTTTTGGTAGATATATTATGAATTATTAATTTGTTTTGTATATGATGGTTTCATTGACTATCAAATCAATATAAATTTTGTTGTGATCTCATTCTGTTTTACCCATTTGTTTTGTTTTGTATGTGTGTGTTTTGTTTTTTATGTGTTTGCATTTCTGTGATTAGACATAAAAGTGATGCAAGCTGATATGCTAGAGCTACCTTTTGACGATGAGTGTTTTGATTTGGTTATCGAGAAAGGGACTATGGTAAATTATAATGGAATTTTGGCTTGACACTCTAAACTAACAATTTATGATTCCTACATTTTTTAAGCTTGAGGGTTAAATGTGAATATGTTAACTTTGATTTTGAAGGATGTATTGTTTGTGGATAGTGGTGACCCATGGAATCCGAAGCCGGAAACTATGTCCAAAGTCATGTCAACGTTGAAAGGTGTTCACAGGGTTTTGAAACCAGATGGCATATTTATCTCAATAACTTTTGGCCAGGTTTGAAGCATGAACTGTTAGTTGTGTGTCTTTTATTGGTCCCTGCCTTCACCCTAATCTGCATAAAATTCATGGCAGCCACATTTCCGGCGTCCTATATTTAATGCACCAGATTTCAGCTGGTCTGTTGAGTGGACTACTTTTGGTGAAACCTTTCACTATTTCGTCTATGTTTTGAAGAAGGTCAGTCATCCATCTAGCCTTTCTTTTCATTTTCTTATATGATGATTAAAACAATAGTCTATTTATTGCTACATTAAGGTGCTGCTACAAAGTCTTAAACGTATGAGTTCTACCAAAATCCCCAGATATCATATTATAAAATTGGTTCTTAGATGATAAATAATATCTCCAGTTTGGTATTTCAATGACCGATTTGATGTCAATTTGAAGACTAATTTGTTGGCAAAATGTCTCGTTGAATAACCAATTTGATGTTCTGCATATTCCTCATGAAGTTATTAGATGTATAAATAGAACAATAGAACCAATGTAATTTCACATGTAAGTTTGGAAGTTCAAAATAGATACATACTCTATTTCATACTATTAAAAAGTATACATTTTTGTCATCAAAATATGCACGAGAACTAATCTTTGCAATGATATAGAAAATGGCACTTTATATTTCTCATGATAATTACAGAGTTTTCATCATGAAAAGTGCCAGTACAATTTTTTATCTTCTCCTTTTGTACCTTCTGGCTCTTTATGGAACTTGCTACACATGGGAGGGGGATTCATTCAATCTTGCTCTCCCCACCTTTAATGGAGAGCTGTTTTACTACCTGAGTTATTGCTCAAGTTGTTATAACTCTGTTTTTGTTCAGAGATGTGTTGTGCAGTATGAAATATGGACATGACACTTATACGGCGATACCTGTAATAACTTGAAAAAGTGATTTAATTGAATGTATCACACGTGTCGGTGTCTGACACTGGGATACATATTCGATCAGAAGTGTTGATGCTACAAAGAATGCGCATGAGGTTGAAAAGGATTGTGATTCATATGCATGCGGTTTTACTAGTCTACATCTCTATTTTAACTATGATAGCTGAACATTTTTCAGGGACAAAGGTCTTCAAATGAGGATATACCACCTGTTAAGAGGTTTGAAATGCTGCCTATTAATTTGCTCCACGAGGAGTTAGAAAGTGAAGATTTTGCTTTTCGAATCAACGTTGATGAGTTGAACTATTAGGGCCTAAAAGTACTTGCATCAGGACCTCCAAAATAGTTCAGAGTGTTTGGCTCTTTTTGGTTTGTTGTAGCGCTAATTCTCTTTCTATGGCATATCACATAACTTTGGCTCAAAATTGCATCATGAGTCTTCTTAACTATGCAATACAATCTACGGTTATTCCGGTGTCTATTTGTGACGAGGTGGAAAGACTTTGTCGTAATTACACATGAGGTTCTACTTCAAATGAGAAAAAATGTCATTAATTAATTTCTCGGGACACTATTTGGAAACCCAAAAAGGTTGAAGGCCTAGGTTTTTGAAACATATAATGGCTGATATGAGTTGTTACATGATGAAATTGAGTTGAGAGTTAATGACTAAATCTGAGCTTGTATGGAGGTGAATTATCAGAGTCAAATATAATTGTCAAAATTTGAATATTATAGTGATACTGTGTGGGAATTATATATATATATATAAACTAATCAATATACTCCACATTAAAAACTAAATACTAAAATGTCTTTTTTTATACCTTCAATCAGGTCACATTCCGGCAATCATCTATTACCTTTTTTATTTTTACAAATGAATAATTGTAAATTTAATAAATAAATTAAAATAAAAGTATTTAAAAAAATAAAATTATATTAATACAAAATACATATAAAAAAATACATCAAAGTTAATGTAGTTGAATAGACGTGTCAAAATAAATAATGTGCTATATTATTTTAACAATTCATTTTTGTTTTGCAGATAAAATAAAAATTTAATTCTATTTTGTTAACAACTCTCTCTTATTTTTTATCTGGATCTAATAAATAATAATAATAATAATAAAATAAATTATATTAATAAAATAAAATAAATTAAATTAAAGAGAGAGAAAATATCAAATTGAAGAAAAAAAATATCAAATTTAAATTAATGATGTCAACTTAAATGTTCTCGGGTTCCACATCTAGGTTGTCTTCTAACAATATGAAAACAATGTGAAAAAAATGGGTATTTTTTCTTCAATTTAATGTATTATATTTGATTTTGTTAATATAATTTACATTTTTTTTTGTTATTATTATTATTTATTAAATTCAGAAAGAAAAAAATAAGAGGAAGTTGTTAATAAAATAAAATTAAGTTGCTATTTTATCTATAAAATAGGACTAAGTTGTTAAAATAATATAGATTTATCTACAAAATAGTATGGAGTTGTTAAAATAAAATATAACACGTTATTTGTTTTTTTATATCTATTCAACTGCATTAATTTTGATGTATTTTTTTATATCTATTAATATAATTTTATTTTAAAATATTTTTATTATTATTGTTATTAAAGTAACAATTATTTATTTGTAAAAATAAAAAAAAAATTAAAACGTAATAGATGATCTAATTGTATAATAAAAATTATTTTTTAAGTGATCGTAGAGTGAAAATATATTTTAATATAAAATATATTAATTAATTTAAAAAAAAAAAAAGGATATATATAAAATTACAGTGTGGGGTTAAAGTGTCTCCGTATTTGAAGAAGAGACATTTTTAATAATTGGCCTCTTATGAGGATGTCCCTCTTGTGAAGCGGGGGTTTGTACCAGGCACCCCCCATTTGTACCTGCCACCCCCCATGCATGGTGAAAAGTCTATTTTACCCTTGATGTCATCTATAAAAATCAAAAAAACTGTACTTTCATTTTTTACACTCTCAGTTTCGAAAGTTTAGAATTTTCGAAGTTTCTCCAATTAAGCATTCGAAGGTTTCAGAGTTTCGACGTTAAAAGTAAGTTTCCATCGAAACTTTGCATGTTTTCAAAATTTTCGAAATGTCTTCTTCGAAACTTTAGAAATGGTTCGAAAGTTTCGAAATTAGGAAAGATTCGAATGTTTGGAAGTTAGGAAAAGGTTCGAAAGTTTGGAAATCTAGAAAGGTTCGAACATTTAGGGGTTCGAAAGTTTGGAAATGTAGAATGTTTGAACATTTTGGCCTTCAAAAGTTTGGAAAGGTTCGAACATGTAGGTTTTCTGATTTTTAGATAGGTTCGAACATGATGCATTCGAAAGTATGAACAGCTTCGAACATTTTGAAAAGTTCGAAATGTGCACCTCGAAAGTTTATGAAACATTCGAAACATTTGAAAAAAATAGGTCTCGAAAGTTTTAAAAGATTCGAAATATAGAATTAATGTAAACTATTACATTATTTATTTATTGTTTATTTTATTTAATATTTAAATAATTTTTTTTACTTATTGTGTATAAATTTTATAACATTACTTATAACATTAATTATTTAATGTTTATAATTTTATTTATTGATAATTTTATTTATTATTTATTATTTATTTTATTTAATTTGTAAATAATTTTTTTATTTATTGTTTATAAATTTTATAATATTATTTATAACATTAATCGTTTTATTGTTTCAAATTTTATTTATTGATAATTTTATTTATTGTTTATTTTATTTAACATGTAAAATTTTTTTGTATTTATTTTTTATAATTTTTATAATATTATTTCTAATATTAATTGTTTAGGGTTTAGGGTTTATTGTTTAGGGTTTAGGGTATAGGGTTTATAAATTT